>JAMWET010007767.1:0-10989 GCA_024036415.1 Prochilodus magdalenae | reverse complement strand
CTGATCATATTCACAATGAAGAGGAAACCTCCTCACCATTCCTCATCATCACCTCAGGTACTCACTGTAAACATTTGACTAAAAACTTAATGAATAATGATACTTTATTACAATGTAATAATTATTTCTGTTCTGCTCTTCCAGGTGTGTTCCAGGTGTTCTTCCTCACTGTCTGTGCTGATCAAATTGGACCAGATCAGGAGACTGATGTTCTTAGAACAGAGGGAGAACCTCTTACACTCAAATGCTCTTATGAGACCAGTAATGAAAATGTTTATCTTTTCTGGTACAGACAGTATCCTAACAGAGCTCCACAGTATCTACTGGATAGAGGTGCTCGATCGAAGACTGGTGTTGATGAGAATACAGCAGATCATAGATTTGACTCTACAACATCCAGAACATCCACTGATCTCACTGTTGGACAAATAAGACTGACAGATGAAGCTCTCTACTACTGTGCTCTTTGGAGCACAGTGTTACAAAGTCTCTGAGATGCTTTACAGAAACTCACACACCTTCTGTTTGCTTTGAACACAAGGAGATCAAAGTCCCATCCAAACCACAATGTATGATCTGATGTTTCTTTCTCTCTGAAATGACTGAGGTTACATTTCTGAGGGTAAATACAGTAAACAGTGAGTACAGGTGTGTCAGACACAGGATACAGTGTGAGCTGCTACACTACAGGGTTTATATCATACTTCTCCAGTTCCATTAAAGTTGGGACGTTGTGTAGAATGTAAATATAAACAGAATGTATTGATCTACAAAATCTCAAATAACCAAATTTTATTCACAGTAGAACATAGAACCCATATCAGATGCTGAAAGGGAGACACTGAACCATTTCATGAACATTATTAAGTCATGTAGAACTTGATGGGAGCAGTATCTCTAAACAGCTGGACAAGGGAAACAACAGGCTGGAAAAGTAACTGGTACTAATAAAAACAGTTGGAGGAGCAATTTACAACTAAGTCACATGACCGGGTATAAAAAGAACATTTCAGAGATGCGGAATGTCTGAGAAGCACAGATAGACAGTTGTTCACCAATCTGTGAAAAACTGCATCTAAAAACTGTAGAGCGATTTTTGAAAATTGTTCCTCAAGGTAATCTCCCACCACCTACAGTACATAGAATCATCAACAGCTATGAGTAACTTGTTTTGTAACAGTATTGTTAAATAATTCGTCCGTTTCATCGCCCTACAATGATTCCTGCATTCACTTAATCACTCTTCAGTGTGTAATGGGTAGGACTCAAAATCCAATTCATGAACTGTAGAGCACTAGGACCCAGCAGCATTGGAAACAGTGGACCATGGTGGGACAAAGCAGCAGTGGGATAAATGTAGGGCATTAGGACCTAGCAGTGCTAGAATCTTCCAGGAGAGAGGGCAGGGTGGTTATTAGGCTCACCTGTGCCTCTCTTAATTGTGTCACTGCTTGGTGAGGAGTGTGGTGAGTTTGTCTTTAGATATTTTAAATGTTGGGGGTTTAAAACTGCTGCTGCTGAAACCAGGAGCTGCACTTTCAGATTTCAGATCTCTTTGTTGGTTCCTTGTTGGCCTGCTGGCTGGAAGTGGAGAACTCCTGAAAGGGTGGTGGTGATTTTCAGCAGTCCTGCTGCCTGAGGTTGGTAGGTGATTGTTTACAGTCTGAACTTTTTGTCATTCTGAATTTAACTGTCTTTTAGGCTTAACTGATTGATCATTCAATGTAATGTCACTTTATTTAGATCTAGTTAGAGGAATACCAGTTAGTCTGTGGATGACCAGTTGTGCTGTATATTTTAACCTGTGGTGCCCATTTGAATTCCTTCTATGGCTGTACAGGTGATCTTGGGTCAGACTAAGAAAGTGTTTTAATTATTTTATTTATTAATATGTAGGTTAGTCCTAAAAAAGATTAATAAGGTTAACTGGGGGGATTTTTTTGTTTAGTGCTTATTTGATTAGTGGGAGGGTTATTTATGAATCAAGGCTTTTTTGTGATTTTATTTATTTAAAAAAAATAAAAGTTTTAATGCTTATTTATCTGTTGAACAGACAGCATAGCAATAGCCACTGTTTTGCATGACTGGTTTCTGTTTTGCATTATTATTTTGGGCTGCTTTGGTACCTGCTACCACTACCAGCCTCCATACATGGTGCTATCTCCAAACTCAGAATCCCTTATACTACAAGCTGTAAGCTTAGTGATTTGAAGTGGTTTGAGTTCCACTAGTGGGTAGATGGGAATGCATATTGTTTTGCTATTTATTTTTATTTGGAGTGTTTATGGTTTGAGTCTGATCCGTAAGATCTGGTGACTTGCTAAAGCTTGTTCAGTAATGGTATGTTTGAGACTCTGAAACTTCTGAAAAGATCTTGAGTTTATAGGTCAGTCCCACCCCTGAATTGAGAGTGGAGTAGTCTGGGTTTGGGCCTGCTCATGGGTTCGACTTCCCATTTCATACAATCGGGGTGGGATAGGAGACCTGTGATTCCTGCACATCATCGTCCTTCAATGATTCCTGCTCTTATTCAACGTCCTTCAACCCTATAGACTATCTATCAAATTAGGCTCTTCATTCTGTTTATATATTATCGCTGTCTAAAGAAAAACCAGTATCTCTAAAATGGTAACTTTACAGGAGGGCGCAGAAACCTTCTTTATCTTTAACATTAGTCAATGGAACCAGACCTCTGTTGGTCCATTCTTCAGGTATAGTTATTTGGACAGTGATGATATATAACCCTGGTTATCTGTAATACCAGTCATACCCAAGTAATACTCATAATCCTCAGTGTTCCTGGTCCTGTAGTTTAAATCCTTTTTGGTCAGGTATACACAGTAGCTAGCTCCCCCAAATCAGCAGCTTGGAGACAAAGAGGTGTACTAAGTCTGAGAGTGAGTGGTCTGTTTATGGAGGATTTCATACAGGGGTTTACATTCAGAACTGAAACACACAGAGATGTACTGATGGAGGTCTACCAGCAGAGGGCAGCTCTAATCTAGATCTGCTGGATTGAGGTGAGTTCTTCATTTGGGAGTTATTCTCCTGCACTCCTCTGATCTTCTACCAGATCCACTGATACATGTAGGAGGAGTCTCTACATGCTGGAACAGTAGAACCCAAATCTCTCCTCATTATCTGAACACTGGAACCACCATGATGTTCCTGTGCTCTCTCTCTCTCTTTATCATCATGATAGGTACGTGTTATTACCTACATTCATATCTATGGAATATATATCTGTGGAATATATATTTAGTGTTTATATCTTGATATGTTCTGTGTGTGATGATGATGAGTCTGAGCTTTTATACAGTACATAATCATGTTTTATTCAGTATTAATGCAGCACTATTGTGGTTTGTGTATGTCTTCACAGAGAGCTGTGTCTCACAGTCCATATCTCCACTGGAGGAGAAAGTAGATGCTGTAAATGGGGAGACAGTTACTCTCTCCTACAGGTATGAGTATAGTGGTGCTACTATAGCCTATCTGTACTGGTATCATCAGTATCCTGGATCCAGACCAGAGTTCCTACTGCAGATACATTCAGGATCAAAAAACGTGTACTATCCGACTCTACGTTTTCCAAGACTGGATGCTGCAGTGAATGAAAGTGTAGTGGATCTGAAGATCTCCTCTGCTGCAGTATCAGACTCTGTACTCTACTACTGTGCTCTGGAGTCCACAGTGACAGGAAACCCAGATATACTGTACAGAAACTCCCTGCAGGTGAATACTGTACATTTGCTAAGAGGTGTTTCCTGTCTGATATTGCTAGAAGTTAAACAGTGAGGTGTGAAACAGATGGTTCAAGATGTCAACTTTAGGTTAACCTTTAAGTCCTATTTTTGTGTGGAACTTAATGTGTGTTTGGGATCCTTATCCTGCTAAAAATGTCCACACATGTCCATATCCAGCTTTCTGGCAAGAGGCAGGCAGTTCTAGGGCCTAAATCTCCTGGACCACGAGCAGCAGATCCCCAAACCATGATTGATCCCCTACCATATCTGACAGTGACTATCGGGTGTCGTTCCCTGTACACAGTCTCTTTATTCTAATCTATTCTCTAACCTTACTCATCAGGGTCTTCAGACCTTCCGGATCTTTTGATGTGAGTGTCATATCTTCCTCATATTGAAGGTTACTGATGTTTCCTTAATCTTAGATGATCTTTTCCCTCCAGTCCTGTTTCTCTCATTCTGTGTTCACTCAACAGGGTGAATGAGAGCAGTATTAGTGTGCAGCCTTGTCTCCATTTCCCATATAGAACCAGGCTTGTTGATTTTAGGGAAGTTGAGTAATAGTTTTCACCTCTGATGAATAGTTTTTTAATAAAGGACGTATGGCAGGTGTGGAAGAGAGACAATATTCAAAATAAGCTGTCTTTTTTGTATGTCTAATGACAAAAAATATATTTACTGCTTATTAAATATACTTTCAGTCGAGGTCCCAGAGAGAGAGGAAAGAACAGCTCCTAATGAGGCAGAGTAGCTCTTACCTGAGGCTCCTTAGCAGCCACGACCATCCCAATCAGTATTCTTCACTCCTCAGAGACACGGACACATTCAGGTGGAGCCTCCCAAACAGAGGAAACCTCCTGCTCCACAAACAGAGCTGAACCAGCACTTTCACCTCAACTAATCGATCCACAACGAGCTAGCAAATCTCGGACTTTAACAAAGCACTCCGTATCTGGAGTTGGAAGTGGCCAGCTGTACTGACTAAATCATCCTTCCTACACGTACTGAACACTTCATAGCTAAGATTGGGCACAAAGTCCTGCTAACTAAATTTAGCCATAGCATCCTCTCTACACAAGCCTACAATATTCAAACACTAGGCAATCCAGAAAAACCATCCAACCAACTACATGTCCAGAGGAACACAAGCACCCAGGCAGGAACACAATCCTGGACAAGCCCCTAATTGTTTCGATCCCCCTTAAGGTGGAACTAGAAGAATAGAGGGAATAATAACATGGACTCGTGAAGTAGCATGGAGGGACAGATATGAGCAAACACATCTGTCAGAGCTTTAACTTTACAGTCCAGGTGGAACATTACAGAAGGGGACCGTGTAGTGTATAGGATTAATGTAAAAACGGCGTAGTGTAACAGCGGTTATTGGATACAGGGTATATCCAGACGAAGGTGGACAAATGGTGGAGCCAAAGAAAGAAAAACAAACATCTAACCCGCCTACCAAAGGCTAACCCCTACCCAACACACAGCAGATGGCACCTGCCCCTCACCCAGTGTGTCTAAACAAAACCAGTGACTACCATGCTGGAGTATAGGCACGCCCTGAACTCGCCTGTCCACACATCGCTGAGGAGGACGTAGTAGAGAGTAAGAGCAGATGAAGAGAGAGAGAAGAAAACACAGGTGAGAGAGACTGAGCAGATACAGGTACACAGTAACTGAACTTAAACTGCCTACAGCCACCAGTCAGTCTCAAACTCACAAACCCCTCTCTACTTCATTCCGCTCTGATTGGTCCTTTTAATTCCCTAACCTGCTGGCCTACGTGTCCCCTGATTTACTAGCTTCCTTATCCCCTCACCTACTAACCTCCTTGTCCCGTGACCAGCTGGCCTTTTGTACCACTGAGCCTTCCAGCCTCCTTGTACTCTTACTATCCTTTGAACTCACATCCTTACTGTCACCTGACTTATACACCTCATTGTCTCTGAAACGGTTAGACTTAACTGCTGGCCTTTCTGTCTCATCTAGACTCAGCCATGTTTCTGAGAGCAACACTCTGCACTCCAGAGAGTACCTGAGAGACAGTGTTGGGTCCCACAGTGCTGCCCAGTGTTATATAGTCTTGTTTATAAAACTCCATAATGCACTCTGGGGTTCATTTCCCATGTACCACTGCTGTTCTCCTCTATCAGTCTAGACCGTTATGAGTAGTGTTCTTCAGAATGAGGACCAGGACATTTCTGATGGATTGTCAGATGTACTGAGATCAGAGCTGAGATGAGTGAGTATGTAGATGGTGAACTAGGGGTGGGCTAGAAGTGTTCAGATACAGTACACACACCAACAGGAGATCTGAACTTTCACCCAGAACAGTCACACATCCCTTAAGCACCGATGAGAGCCATGGGAGGCGAAAGGGAAGGCGGTGCCCGAAACCTGTGTACTGACCACAGTTACCAGAGAACATTACATTACATTACATTTAAGGCATTTAGCAGACGCTCTTATCCAGAGCGACTTACAACCATGCATAGTGTTCCTATTGGATAATATTCCAGCTAGTACAGGAAGGTTAGAGCCTAAAACTCATCATAAGCTCAGACACTGCCCGATCCGGGGGCCACTGCTGATACAAAAAAGAAGTTTATTCTAGTGTGCTATTAGTATACTTCTTTTAAACTAAATATAGATGAGTATACTTTCAGTTTACTTTTTACGTACTTATTAGTGATATACTAAACACAACCATACTTAAGTATACTTGACTTATACTGACAAAAAAATAAAGTCTTAGTACGTTTTGAGTATACTTGTATTTAATCTTTTGATTTAGATATACTTAAGAATAGTAGTTATGTGTTCTTGCCTTATAAAGTATATTTGGCTTGAAATTTTTAACTGAAACTGATCTTCTATGTACAGTGTTATTAACCAACACAAACCTATACAGAAACATAAACATTTGGCTGATTTTATTGACAATACTTTTTCCGAGGTGTGACAGTATTGTAACAGGTCAATAGTCACCAGACTTTTCCCCACTCTTTTTGGGGCATTTCTTTTGGTTAATTCACCATAAAATATACACATGTAAATGGCAACAGGTATTTTCAGATTATATTATATTATATTATATTATAAGAGTGCGTCATATGTATGTATGAGAGAGAGAGAGAGAGAGAGGGGGCGGGGTGATTATAGTACTATTTGTAGAAAACGTGACACAGACGATTCGGTCATATAACGTTAGCTATTGTGCTGTGCTGTTTGTAGTGATTTCTCATGATACGCCTCAAATGAAGCATTATAACAAGGAGCAAAGTTCTGACAGGCGAGCACTAGGTCACATTTGCCTGTGTCTGTGTTAATCTCAGTAAAAGTAGTCTGACGTCATGGTGTAGTGAACAATTATTAGTTTGCATCCTAAGTGTTAGCAAAGTTACTTATTTTGCATTCTATCTGAACTTGGTCCCCTTGGAATTCTTCTGTGCCACTCTCCAAGTATCTTTTTCCTGAACGTCTTGCCCTTATTTCGCACGTTGCACCCAACTGCTATGAACCACAAATGGGACAGAGAGCCTAGACTTGCAAGTTGGTCTAGTCATATAGCTAGTGCGTGGTGCTCCATGCATTTTAACAGTTTGACTACGTTAGCAAGCTAACATTTCCAACATGATTGTGTTAACGTTGCTGGACTGAATAAATTTCATGCACAGCAAGCCTTTTAGATCTTAAGCTAAGACAGTTATCGACTGTGCGTAGCAACTAGGCAGCAGAATTCAAACAGCCAAGCTAGCTAACGTTAACTATGTGCGCACCTGAAATAAACGTTTTTTTTTTTTTTTTTTTTTTTTTTTTTTTTTTTGTCATAGGTCCTTATAGCCTGTGGACCCAGTCAACATTTTGAATCACTCGTTGTGCACAACTTTTTCCATAGACCACTACAGTGACCTCTACCAGAAGAGGGAGGAATTCATAAAGGGGGTAGACATCTGGAACATTGGAAGACCAAGCCAAACAGTAGGTGGATGAAGGACATGGAAGATGGAGAATAAAAGGCCAACAAAACAGATTATTACATCCATGCAGTTAAAGAACAGTTTGCAGAGGATTCTGTCACCTCTTAAATGTTCTAGCAGAAAAAATAAACATCACAATACAGGCGTGACACATGACTTTTTCATTATTCCTTGTTGATGTGTGGAAAACTGAAAAGCAAAACCTTCTTTTCCGTTCCTCTGATCTCACTTGGTCTCTTTGCCAGAATATTTGAAAATTGCTGCATATTTGTTACCTTAATTTTCATCAAATGTAGGACAGAGTTGTGAAACATTAAATGTAATCACTGTTAAACTTGAAAAGCAAATCCCTGTAGACTGTTTTTCAATAAAGAAATCACGTGTCATGAGAACAATGTAATGTAGAGCTTAAATCTCAGTTTGGCATGTTTACATCACTGTTTTAGAAGTAATGCCAGTCCTGTGTTGCCTCATGTTTTTCACTGTTATTGTTACTTTGTGATAGCTTTATGGAAGGTATAGTAGTTTGTGGTATGGAAGTATTTCAACAATTCTAACAAAGACACATGACAAAATGACTACAGTGTTCCATTTTGGATGTGACCGTGATAAAGATCAGTAACTGTTACCTTCAGCATTGAACAAAAATGGAACATTGCAAATATTGTGCTAAAAGCCTCTAATTAGAGCAACAAAAAAACATTCTGGCCCTAGATTTGTCGAGGCCCTAGATTTGTCAGGGTGAACTAACATCCGATATCTGACAAAATGTGTTCACAAATACATTATTCTCTGCTGAAATAATACGGCAGTCATATTTATCAGGCTCACTGTGGAGTAACCTCACCATACGACGTTTATTTCCAGTAAACACAAAGCAGACATTAAACCACAAAACAGGTTATATACTATAGTAATTTTGCTGATCGCATTAGTGTTCAGATACGTATGTGAAAAAAAAAATCAAATATCATGTAGAAATATGCTACTTTGACTGTTTTGTTGTGTTAATTCTGGATGGTGGATTTGGGGTGATAGAACGTTAAAGTAACATTTTGTTTTGTTTGTGTGTCCTAGGCCATGCTCTAGCAAAGTTCCCTGACTTCAGCATCGAAGATGTGAGACGCATCATAAGAAAAAAAAAAAACAACAACGAAAGTTATACCAGGCAAGCCACTGCAAAGAAGACCATGTGAAAAGGACTTTTTTCCCCATTTAGTTCAACATTTTTGGTTGGATTTGGTTGTACTGATTTTGTAGAGGCTACATTCAAAAACACACTTGCCTGTATGTATGTTTGTAATTTGTTTGGAAATGATGTACCATCGGTACAATATTTGATTGGAAATTTTGATTTATAAATCAATCCTGAGTATGTCTTGTTTAATTTTATATATGTAGTTCACTCTTAAGTCTTAACTTAAAAAAACTTAAGAGTGAACTACATATATAAAATTAAACAAGACATACTCAGGATTGATTTATAAATCAAAATTTCCAATCAAATATTGTACCGATGGTACATCATTTCCAAACAAATTACAAACATACATACAGGCAAGTGTGTTTTTGAATGTAGCCTCTACAAAATCAGTACAACCAAATCCAACCAAAAATGTTGAACTAAATGGGGAAAAAAGTCCTTTTCACATGGTCTTCTTTGCAGTGGCTTGCCTGGTATAACTTTCGTTGTTGTTTTTTTTTTTTCTTATGATGCGTCTCACATCTTCGATGCTGAAGTCAGGGAACTTTGCTAGAGCATGGCCTAGGACACACAAACAAAACAAAATGTTACTTTAACGTTCTATCACCCCAAATCCACCATCCAGAATTAACACAACAAAACAGTCAAAGTAGCATATTTCTACATGATATTTGATTTTTTTTTTCACATACGTATCTGAACACTAATGCGATCAGCAAAATTACTATAGTATATAACCTGTTTTGTGGTTTAATGTCTGCTTTGTGTTTACTGGAAATAAACGTCGTATGGTGAGGTTACTCCACAGTGAGCCTGATAAATATGACTGCCGTATTATTTCAGCAGAGAATAATGTATTTGTGAACACATTTTGTCAGATATCGGATGTTAGTTCACCCTGACAAATCTAGGGCCTCGACAAATCTAGGGCCAGAACGTTTTTTTGTTGCTCTAATTAGAGGCTTTTAGCACAATATTTGCAATGTTCCATTTTTGTTCAATGCTGAAGGTAACAGTTACTGATCTTTATCACGGTCACATCCAAAATGGAACACTGTAGTCATTTTGTCATGTGTCTTTGTTAGAATTGTTGAAATACTTCCATACCACAAACTACTATACCTTCCATAAAGCTATCACAAAGTAATAATAACAGTGAAAAAACATGAGGCAACACAGGAATAGCATTACTTCTAAATAATGATGTAAACATGCCAAACTGAGATTTAAGCCCTACATTACATTGTTCTTATGACACTTGATTTCTTTACTGAAAAACAGTCTACAGGGATTTGCTTTTCAAGTTTGACAGTGATTACATTTAATTTTTCACAACTCTGTCCTACACTTGATGAAAATTAAGGTAACAAATATGCAGCAATTTTCAAATATTCTGGCAAAGAGACCAAGCGAGATCAGAGGAACTGAAAAGAAGGTTTTGCTTTTCAGTTTTCCACACATCAACAAAGAATAATGAAAAAGTCATGTGTCACATTTGTATTGTAATGTATATTTTTTCTGCTAGAACATTTAAGAGGTGACACAGAATCCTCTGCAAACTGTTCTTTAACTGCATGAATGTAATTACCTGTTTTGTTGGCCTTTTATTTTCCATCTTCCATGTCCTTCATCTACCTACTGTTTGGCTTGGTCTTCCTCCTAAGTGTTTGGTTCCAGATGTCTACCCCCTTTATGAATTCCTCCCTTTTCTGGCAGAGGTCACTGTAGTGGTATATGTGAAAAAGTTGTGCACAATGAGTGATTCAAAATGTTGACTGGGTCCACAGGCTATAAGGACCTATGAAAAAAAAAAAAAAAAAAAAAAAAAAAAAAAAAAAACACGTTTATTTCAGGTGCGCACATAGTTAACGTTAGCTAGCTTGGCTGTTTGAATTCTGCTGCCTAGTTGCTACGCACAGTCGATAACTGTCTTAGCTTAAGATCTAAAAGGCTTGCTGTGCATGAAATTTATTCAGTCCAGCAACGTTAACACAATCATGTTGGAAATGTTAGCTTGCTAACGTAGTCAAACTGTTAAAATGCATGGAGCACCACG
>JAMWET010007766.1:0-68085 GCA_024036415.1 Prochilodus magdalenae | reverse complement strand
TTTCTTGAGTTGAACTGGAAGGTTACCTGTGGAGCACCTGTCTGAGGCGCCCAGTTGCTTTTAGCTTGTGTCACTGCTTCCCCTCCTGCTGCACAGGACACTCCCCTCCATATCTCCAGCATAGCTTGTATATGCTAATATACAAATATTATTTGTCTTTATTCATTTTTATTAACTCTGTCACTTCACTTCTATGTCTTCTTGGTCTTAGGCCCTTTGTGGCAGTCTTGTTTGCATTTTGTACATCTCTCTTGGGTCATATGTGGGGTCTGTGGTGAGTCGTCCGATTGCCGTGTAACATCCTCCAATGGGGGCTATGCCATTTGTTGTAGGGATATCTCGGAGACATCCTGGCTCCTAGATGGTGTAGACTGTACATGGCTAAACACCTCTATTATAATTACAAAAGTAGAGGGGTTCAGGGTTGTTCAAACAATGGGGCAACAAGAAGATGTGGTGTAATCGGTTAACCATGTAAGTCTATGGTTCTCTAAATTTTGTTAGACTTTCTTGATACAAAAATGTATTAATGTGTATTAATTTATTTCCTGAATACCCAGCAGACGGTGACCTTGTTTAGGGGGTTCAGATGAAACATCTTAACCCAGCTAGTTGGAAGAAACTCTGAAAGGACCTATTAGAAATTATGAGATTGGAAACTGAGGCACCCAGTAAGCTGACACTATCCCATAGTATCCGGAATCCTTTGGTAATAGTTTCAGCTAACTGTCAGAGCTGACTGTTTGTACCTCTTGGCTAGCTGAGCTACTGCCCAAACCCTGTGGTCTAATGTGGAGCTACTGCCCATCCTGTGCGCTCTGATGTTGTATGCTTCCCCTTCCTCGGCTGGGTGCCACTGCCTTCCTGCTTACAAGTTTGCCTACCAGGAAGCTTCTCTGGGTCTTGTGCTATGAGGCGGTCTCACTTCCATCCCTCACACCCATCCGGCAATCCTGCTGTTTAATCATCGGCAAACCTGACATTTCTTTCTCTGCCTCAAAAACTCTCAACTCTTCACCTATTCTCTCTAATAGACTATCATCATAGTCTTCTATCTAAAAGTTACTAACAGCTCTTATGCGATATTGCCTATAATTATAAACTCTGATTCTTGTTTGTTGGTATCCGGGCTCGACCAGAAGAGGATGAGTTCCCTTTTAAACCTTGGTTCCTCTCGAAGGTTCTTACTCTTGCCCTGAGGAAGTTTTTCCTTGCCACTGTTGCCTCTGGCTTGCTCATTGGGAGGCTTGGACATGGATTTTCTGCAAAGCTGCTTTGTGACAACATCTACTGTAGAAAGTGCTATATAAATATAGTTTGTGGTGTGGTGTAATTGGTTAACTATATAAGCCCATGGTACGGTAAATTTGGTTAAACCAGATTATTAAACTTCTTTTTCCTATTTACTCCTGTTTTTCAAGAAACCAATAGCAGAAGTCAACAGGTACTACAGATACTGCTCTTACGCACTTTGCACATGTCTTACTGTTCACTGTCAATCACCGCACTGGACAAGTTGCCTGACTGTATTTCGTTATGCTGTACAATCCTGTATTGGTATAATGACAAAGCTGAATTGATTTTTCTCCATTTTTTCCAGCACTGGACGAGTGAAAAGTGATTCATATAAACTTGTAAGCCAGATTTTACTCTTGCTGGCTATAGCTGCACCTTCTAGGGATTAAACCCTAGAGTCGCCTAGAGTCTTAGCAACTGTGACGCCACTAAAGAACTCAGAGAAGGAAGTTTTGGAAGGATACGTCTCAATAATGCCCATGCTAGAGGAGGACATGCAGTCTTTTTGGGGATCCCTATGTGAACGGTAAGCCCCTGTTTGGAATGCAAGCTGTCGTTTTAAGAAATCTGCCTTGTATTGCTTTGATATCCGCAGCCTTATTTCGCTCTCCGGCTCTGTTCAAATTTCTCACACATCATGAAATCTTTCTTTTTTAACTTCTTGCAAACATCTCGACAAATACCAGACTTCCCACACGCCGCCTGCCATAGTTTCTGAGTTCCAGTCTATTTGTAGTGTTTGGTTTGTAGACCTCCGCCAGGAAAACACCCTCCTTAAAAAATGAAAGTGTGAGCCGGCTATGGTGAATGTGTTGGAGGGTTTTTTGTTTTCTGCTGCTGTTGGTGCAGCCTACAGTTGATGCAAACTACTATGTAGTGACATGATGGGACAGAGAAGTAGTGTGAAGGTGGGCGGGTAATTGAGTTTGATTGATTGCCACTGTAAAATAATTAAGCATGTAATAAAATGGTGTTGCATCGTGCAGTATACCAGGAATCAGGAAATCAGAATGGGCTGGGCTAGAGCTAGATCTAATCTAACATTACTAGTATTGAACATGATGATCATTTGTGTTGAATTGATTGCAGCCTAGCAGAGGGTGACCTTGTTCTGGAGGTTCAGACGGAGCATCTTAAGTTGGAAGAAACTCTGAAAAGACTTATGGGATACTATGGGGTGGTGCCAGCACCCAGCTGCTTTGCTCCCTGGTGCCTGTAAGGGCAGATTCCTTAGTAGGCACCATTTCCACCAAAATCAAACCAAGCATACACCCACTCTAGGCCTTGCCAGCACCCTCACCAGTCTCTAGTATTGGCTATATGTTTTGGGTTGATGGTTATTGTCTAATGAGAATGCAGCCCAGAGAAAATCATCTCACGCATGAATTACTCATGCATACTCTTGGTGTCCTCGTCTTTTAATGGATAATTGCTATTCATATTTTAGCAGGTTCATGTTTGCCCTACTGTATGTGCCTATGTGTCTTCAGTTTCCCAGCCAACCCTGATTCTGCTTTTATACTCTCTGTGTAGTTCTCCTGGTTTTTAGTTTCTGTGCAGTGTAGTAAAGTTAGCAAAGCTGTTGTAGCACAGTTGGTTTTTCACCAGCTGAATCCCAAATGCCCCCATCATTCCAACGTAGGACAGTGTGTAAATTCTACATTCTATGCTATAAAACATTAGTCCAGTATAGAATTTTGTAGACATAGCCGAATCCCACACAGCTGTGTATTAGACATAATGCACTGTTGGTTGAAGGAGCGGACATTCTCATTTGAGATTCAGCTAGTGTTTTTGCTCAGTACTCGGATGCGCAGCGTGTGGCTTTGAATGAAACATCTTTATTGTAAGACAGAGCTGAGTTGTCTGTATGGTCTATAGTTCACATGCAGTTTGAGGATCCATATCCCGTTGTGTCAGTTAAATGGAGGGTTTTTCGTGCAGTATGAGTACATAAATCAAAAGTTTCTCTGTATACGATGGACTATTCAAACATGTAGTTTGAGCTCTGTGCTGTTTGCCTGGCTTTAGAGTGTTATTAAACAGTGCTGTAAAACTCAGATCATCACTCAGTCTGACTGTAGACAAAGCAGTAACATTAGCATGTCTGGATTGTCCCCTATGTAAAGAGTGTTATTGCTCAGTACTCGGTTGTGCAGTGTGCTGTTTTGAATGAAACATAATGGAAGTTCTCGGTAGACAGAACTGAGATTTCTGCAGTGTGGGGACTCATGTCCCGTCATTTCAGTCGGACAGAGCGTTTTCGTACAGTGCATGTTTTCTTCGTAAACAATAGACTGCTCAAACGTGCAGTGTGAGCTGTTTGCTTGGCTTTAGGTCAATCTATCATCATCTCATGCAGCTTTAAACAGTGCTGTAATACTCAGATCATCATTCGGCCTGCATTGTCGTGTCTGGACTGTCACCTACGTAAAGAGTGTAATTGCTCAGTACTCGGACGCGCAGCGTGTTGTTTTGGATGGAACACCTTTATTGGAATCTGCATTTCACATGCAGCATGAGGACTCATGTCACATCATGTCAGTCGGACGGAGCCTTTTCCTACAGTGTATCGATAGTGCAGGTTTCTTCGTACACAATGAACTACTCAAACATGCAGTGGGAGCTGTTTGCCTGGCTTTAGACTATTCTATCATCATCTCATGCACCTTTGAGTGCTGTAACACTCAGATCATCACTCTGTCTGATTGTAACATTACCTGGCACCTGGCATTTCCAAGAAACATCTCAACCAACAAATCAAACCAGAGACTCTATACAGTCAGTTCATTCAGAACTCTGCCTGACTCTGTCTCTCTTTTCTCTCGTTGCCGTTCCCTGTGTTTATAACTGCGTGAGAGGCTGTTTAACTGCCAAGTAAAGTAAAATAAATGTCTGATTCAGTACGAAGTAATTAGTATGATTGCCAGTGGAATATATCACAGTACAGAAAATCAAAGCGGCATAAATTGCTGTTGCTGTTAATGATAGAAATGTTCTATACCGGCAGATTTATGTGGGCTTACACAGTATGAAGCCTGCAAATATCAGCTTACATAAACCTACGAGTTAATATAAGCTAATGTTAGGGAGGCTAATGGGCAATAGGGCCGTCATTAAAACTTACATTATTAATCGAGTCATCTACCTGTTATTAATCAAGTAACTGAGTAATATGGACTTAATGATACAGTAACAAACTGAACCTTCCAGGGACTCTAAACTACTTCATTGGAAACAGATAAACTAGGAAGCCTTATAGACTTGCACTCATCATCAAAAGAGTAGGAAGTGTGGGATAGCAGTGCTGTTGGGAAGGACAACTCCTACTTGATCTATTTCCTTTATTAATGAGGTAATACTTATTTGGAGTGGTCATTATTTAGATGAACTAGATGCTCATCAGACTCTCGGTTACATAACAACAAGGTATCAATGCTGTACCAACAATTAAGCATCTGAATACATCCAGTAAGTGTCAGTAATTTAATTACTGAGTAAATCATCAGTATTAATAAGGTACTGAATTCAGTGGTTTTACACTTTATTTGAGGGGTCCAAGTCCATATCTATACATGTTCACCTGAGAAGTCATTGAACATGTAACAGGTATAATACAAACCATCTCAACACCCTCAACAAGCTTTATGGACATGATGTTATATTTAGGATTAAGATTAGGGTCAGGCTAAGGGTTAAGATTAGGTTTTGGGTCAAGGTTAAAATTAGGGTTGGTAGTAGGTTTTGGGATGGTATTAGAATTAGGTTTTAGGTTGAGGTTAGGATTAGGATTAGTAGTAAATTTTGGGTTGAGGTTAGGGTTGGTAGTAGGTATTGGGATGGCATTAGGATTAAGTTTTAGGTTAAGGTTAGGGTTAAGGTTAGGTTTTGGGTTAAGGTTCGAGTTAGAAATAGGTTTTGAGTTGAGGTTAGGGTTAGTAGTAGGTTTTGGGTAGAGGTTAGGATTAGGATTAGTAGTCAATTTTGGGTTGAGGTTAGGGTTAATAGTAGGTTTTGAGCTGTAGGTTTTTTAGGATGAGTACGGATTATGGTTGGGTTTTGGATATTAGAACTTCTGCATTTGACATATCAGCATTACATCTTCTTAATATGCAGTGCCTTCCATAATTATTGGCACCCCTGGTTAAGATGTGTTCTTTAGCCTCTCATAAATTGAATTTATTTCAAAATAATATAGGACCACGATGGAAAAAAAGAGTAAAATCCAACCTTTAACTTAAGTGAATTTATTCAGTAGGAAAAAAATCCCACATTAAGAAATAATTGTTTAACATCAAATCATGTGTGCCACAATTATTAGCACCCCTGATGTTAATACTTTGTACAACCCCCTTTTGCCAACAAAACAGCACCTAATCTTCTCCTATAATGTTTCACAAGATGGGAGAATACAGAAAGAGGGATCTTTGACCATTCCTCTTTGCACATTCTCTCTAAATGATCCAGCGACCTGGGTCCTCTCCTCTGCGCTCTCCTCTTCAGCTCACCCCACAGGTTTTCAATGGGGTTGAGGTCTGGGGACTGAGATGGCCATGGGAGGAGCTTGATTCTGTGTGTGGTGAACCATTTCTGTGTAGATTTGGCCATATGTTTAGGGTCATTATCTTGCTGAAAGGCCCAGTGACGATCCATCTTCAGCTTTCGGGCAGAAGCCACCAGATTTTGTTTTAAATTATTCATGATGCCATGCACCCTAACAAGGTTCTCAGGGCCTTTGGAAGAGAAACAGGCCCACAGCATCACTGATCCTCCCCCGTATTTCACAGTGGGCAAGAGGTGCTTTTCTGCATACTCAGCTCTTGTGTTACGCCAGACCCACTTAGAGCATTTGTTGCCAAAAAGAATTGTTAGGGATGCCAATAATTGTGGAACAGGTGATTTTATGAAGAATAATTATTTCTTAGTCAGGGATTTTATTTCCCCCTTACTGTGTTACTGATGCTCTGTTAAGAGTTTATTGGTCATCCACAAAGGACCACTCAAAATACAATGTTATTAATAATTCTACTCAACCGTACTTGTAGTTGTCAGTAGTATTACCACCCCATGAAAACCCCAACTGTTCCAACTATTAGTTACAGTCTCAATATCAGGGCTGTTTTCTTCCCCTTCTATGCCGTTTGGAAGGCATTCCTCTCATAGTTGCCACTTATGCATACAGCATCAACAGAATTAGTGTAGACAGCCAGGTAGAGCTTATTATCAGCAATGCAAATCTCAGCACATTTTCTGAAAGCGCTCTCTCATACAATCCCATACGCTCCTTCTTACATCACCACGTTTTCCTGAACCGCATCTGTTTAGTGTTCTGTTTTGTTTCGCACATGCAAAGATTGAAACTGCTTTGTAATTTCTGATTGCTTGTCTCCACACTTCTGCTTAGCTTGAGGTCCACAATCAGTTTTCAATTTACACTATCCCTGTTAAAACGTCCCTCTAATGTCTAGCACCTTCCATTTCTTCTGCCGTTTTCTGCATCACTGGCACTTTGGGTAGCTGAACGGCATCTCAGTTTCTCATCACGCTGATTTCTTTAGGCTTGTTAGAATCCATTTCATCTCGCTCTCCCTGTAGCTAGAAACGGTACATTCTGGCTGGAGTGGGAAGTTTATGAGGAGCCAGATTCAAGGACTTGTTTAGTGAGTTTACAGGAGATGCTTATTTGAAGTAAGAAGTCGTGTTTAAGTGAATATGGCTTTCCAGTTAAAAATATTGAGGCTGAATCCATGTACTTCCCACACTGGTCTTCCATTGGTCGGTCACGCTCCGAAAAAAATTGAGGAACATTCCAAGAAGGAACGGCTTCAACAGGGTAAGATTTCCTAGGAAATGTTTTGGTATTCTGTTTCTGGGAAGGCTAGAAACTATCCTACCGTGTGGCAATTTGATTAAAAAGAAAAAGCCCAGGCATTTGTGAATGAGTCATCTGCTAATGCACTAGAGGCTTTGCGTAGATTTTTCCATTGGGATCTGAAGAATTCCACCGCTATTTGTCCCTCGTTCCGGGCTGTGGACAGATTCATGGGTGGGCTGATCTGTGAATTACACTGCCAACAAAGTAGGGAGTATATGGCATCTACTGTATATCTACTGCGCCTTATGCTCAGAAAGGGGAAGAATGTGAAATGGAGAACATGGAAATGGAAGCTGTAGGGTATGTTGACTCAGATGCTATGTCACTTGTTTGTTAATGACCGGTTGCTTTGAAAAGGCTTAATTTGTGAACCTGCTCTGCTGCTTCCTGTCCAGGGGTCCATGGGGAACACTCCACCCCTACCATCCCAGTCCAGCAGGATCTGCAAGGGTCTTGACACCCAAGACCTGACCAATGAAAGTACCAAATACTTCTTAATGTCTTAATTTGGGATGAGGTTAGGGCTAGGATTAGATTTTGAGATTTGGTTTGTGTTGGGTTTTGAGTTGAAGTCAGGGTTGGGTTTGAGTTGGGTTTTGGGTTGATGTTAAGATAAATGTTATGGTTACTGATAGGTTTACAGCCAGGCTTATAGTTAGGATTAGGTTTTGGGATGAGTTTAGGGTTAGGTTTCTGGTTCAGGGTAAGGTTTGCGCTGGGGCTAAGATTTGATTTTGGGTTGAGGTTAGGGTTAGGATTAGGTTTGTGTTGGGTTTTTGGTTGAGGTTAAGATAAATGTTATGGTTACTGATAGGTTTACAGCCAGGCTTATAGTTAGGATTAGGTTTTGGGTTGAGATCAGGGTTGGGTTTTGGGTTGAGGTTAAGATAAATGTTATGGTTAGTGATAGGTTTGGAGCCAGGCTTATAGTTAGGGTTAGGGTCAGGGATGAGGTTAGGGTTAGGTTTCTGGTTTAGTTTAAGGTTTGCACTAGGGCTAAGATTTGATTTTGGGTTGAGGTTAGGGTTAGGGTTGGGGTTATGTTTTGAGTTTTGGTTTGTGTTGGGTTTTGCGTTGGGGTCAGGGTCTGGTTTGAGGTGGGGTTTGGGTTGAGGTTAAGATAAATGTTATGGTTAGTGATAGGTTTAGAGCCAGGCTTATAATTAGGTTTTGGGTTGAGGTAAGGGTTAGGATTAGGTTTTGAGATTTGGTTTGTGTTGGGTTCTGGGTTGAGATCAGGGTTGGGTTTTGGGTTGATGTTAAGATAAATGTTATGGTTAGTGATAGGTTTAGAGCCAGGCTTATAGTTAGGGTTAGGGTTAGGGATGAGGTTAGGGTTAGGTTTCTGGTTCAGGGTAAGGTTTGCGCTGGGGCTAAGATTTGATTTTGGGTTGAGGTTAGGGTTAGGATTAGGTTTGTGTTGGGTTTTGGGTTGAGGTTAAGATAAATGTTATGGTTACTGATAGGTTTACAGCCAGGCTTATAGTTAGGATTAGGTTTTGGGTTGAGATCAGGGTTGGGTTTTGGGTTGAGGTTAAGATAAATGTTATGGTTAGTGATAGGTTTAGAGCCAGGCTTATAGTTAGGGTTAGGGTTAGGGATGAGGTTAGGGTTAGGTTTCTGGATTAGTTTAATGTTTGCAGTAGGGCTAAGATTTGATTTTGGGTTGAGGTTAGGGTTAGGGTTGGGGTTATGTTTTGGTTTGAGTTGGGTTTTGCATTGAGGTCAGGGTTGGGTTTGAGTTGGGTTTTGGTTTGATGTTAAGATAAATGTTATGGTTACTGATAGGTTTACAGCCAGGCTTATAGTTAGGATTAGGTTTTGGGATGAGTTTAGGGTTAGGTTTCTGGTTCAGGGTAAGGTTTGCGCTGGGCCTAAGACTTGATTTTGGGTTGAGGTTGGGGTTGGGTTTTTGGTTAAACTATCGATTCCACCTACAGAACGATATTAACCTTTGGATAGGACAGCTTTATGTCAGGGATGCTCTTGTATGTCTTACATGACTGATGCTTATCATTGCTGTCCCTGCAAAACCTAATATCTCCAAAGCAATGGCTTTATAGGACAAGGACAAAAACATACCTTATTTCTAATGTACATCAGTGGAATCAGGTTTTTCACAAGTCCTTTTAGGGCACTTATTTTAATACAATCATTGTGCAACTAGCACAGAACGCAAAAGATACTGTCAAAATAAGTCAAAACTAAAAAACACAAATATTAAAATGCAAGGTGTATTTTTCCAACACAGTATTATGCAGGCAGCTCATGAGTTATTAACATACGTGTGGAGAATGTGGAGAATGATGAGGAGGCAGGAGGCAAGTATATGTCAATGTCACATCAATGGGTCTGGTTGACTTTGATGATTCTCTGGACTCCACTTCCCAGAATGCACAGCCCAATGATGTCATACCCACATGCACTCAACCAACCAATCAGATACGCTCTAGGTCACCTGAGTTTTAGCCACAGCTCTCAGCAGTCGCTTACTTCCTGTATTTAGGCCACATGCAAACACTCTCACTTTGCCAAACACCTGTTTGCAACGCTGAGCTTACTTACTACATCTTTGATCTCTGGATTTGACCTTGTTCTCTCTTTGACTTCGCTTGGCTTTCTCCTCTGGTTCAGTCTGCTTTCTCGTCTGCCTCTTAGGATTTCGACCCTTGCCTGTCTTACTCGACTCATGACCAGGTATTGTCCTTTTGCATTGTTGACTCGGTTTCTGTGTAGAGTCTCCGGTATGTATAATAAAGCTCGCTTGTCTTTTAGCTCTGCTAGCGTCGCACCTAGTTCTTCAGTCAGTGATTAAATATGAACCAATATAACATCAAACAAGGACATTAAAGATAAAGGAAACCAAAGATAACCAAGTCCAAGTAAACCGCTTCCTTGTGACCCTGTTCTGCTGCTTTTGGGTGCCGACTTTTGACCTTCTCCAGTTGACCCGGATTCAGCTCCTGCTGCTCCTGATCCAGGAAGATCTGTAAGGTTCCTGGCACTCACAGACCTGGACCATGGATCGGGCCTATACCAATTAAAATTTCAACTGAACAGTTATCATACAACCTATAACCTCTTATGATAACAATTGTCTAACTTCCCTCCTGCATCCTCAGTCTGGTAGAACTCTATTCTATTTATGGCTTTTAATTTAATGAGGTACTTTAGTATAACGGACAATATTACGTTTATGTGATGTTAGTAAATCAGTTTGTTTACTTAGAGCTGTGAAGACTCGTGCACAGTACTGTAATGGACTGCTATATCAAGGCTTTGTTGTCATCCTGCTCTTCGTCTTCTCTCGGCGGCCTCAAACAGCAGCAAATCACAGAGCGTTTTTTTCCTCCTATCCCCACTGTCAAACCCCTTCTGCCCCTCCCGCTGCTGACCGGTGCTCCGTGAGCAAGTCCATTAAAACAATACTGACGAGAACCATTAGCGCCAAGCTTCATTTAGCACAGGAGGACTGTAAATCAGCCTACAGAGTTTATACAGAGTCTCGGTTCCAGCCATTACCTCCACACACACACACACATACAGACAGGTTTACCTTGCGTTATGATCCGTTTCCTGCTCGTCTTGTCTCCACCCTCCATGCCACCTCCCTCACGCCGTGAAGCACGAGTCCAACTCAAATGGAAAGTCTGGCATATGGGACTGCAGTCAACTACCGAGCTAATTAGATTGGAATGCTGTTATATGGATAAACTGATGGCTTAAAGGGATGTCTCCCGTCAGTGTCTGGGATCTACCACTATCCTGAGTTTAGCTATAAGTCAAATCTAACACTGCTAATTCATGTGGGAAAGGTGGTTAGGGATATCAGAATTTTGGGGTGTTGGACTGGAAATCTTCAACCATCAAATAAAACATGGAAAGTGGTTTATGTCCACTCATCAGAAATAATCTAGGAATGGTTAAGCATGAAAAGGTCAGTATTGCCCAGGTTCAAATTAAGTATATTTGAATGTTCTAGAAATGTACTTTAAGACCGGCAAGTACATTTTGACCACATTATTGATTTGTGTGCTAAATACACACGCCAAATATGTGTATATATAACACATGTAATAATTACAAGTACATTTAACCTCCGTCGTACATTGGCAGTAGAAGTATTCAAAGTTTGTATGTATATATATATATATATATATATATATATATATATATATATATATATGAGAGATAGATATAGGTGTGTGTGTATGTATGTGGTGTCTCAAGATAGTACAGTTAGTTCTATTTAAGTATATTTTTATATCACTAGTGATTATATTTCCCATACTAAGTACATAGTTAGTATATGATAGCAGCACACTCTCAGTACATTAATCATAAGTTCAAGAAAGTATACCAAGTACATATAAATTAACTATACTTCAGTGTACCTTTTTTCCACCTAGGGTGTCTTTCAATTTTTAGTTTCCCAGATTAAAATCAATTTTTAATTGATTATAAATATATATTATAAATTATATATTTATATATAAGTTACAAATGTTCATCTACATTGAAAATGAGTCATCCTCAATGTATTTACTAGTGAAAATAAACACTGGTTGATTGACGTCCCAGGGGAGAAAAAAGTACACTGAGGTATACTTAATTTAAGTGGGCTTAGTATTCTTGGTTTTAAAATTAGTGCTATTAATAAATAAAACAGAACTGTACCTATGTAAGTGTGTACTTGGGAAAGAGAAACCTGGAGGTTGGACTCGTTGGCGGTTTCAAGCTACTTCCACTCTCTTCCCGATCCTACCTACTGCACCTTTACCTAGCTACTTAAATAACTGACCCTTTTTTTATTTAAAGGGTGTCTTCATAACACATTCATAACATCTTATATAAACATAAAATCTCCAAGGAGGCATATTTTAAAAAGACTCATTCATTAGTCTGACACTGACGTCTATTCACATCATCATCAGCACAGAACACTGAAGGAGAACAGGTTCGATTAGCTAGAACCGTAAAATAACTTTTTGCAAACAAGTAAAGTTTCAGTTTTAGGTTTAAAGATTTATTTAAGTTAAAATTGGAAAAAAAACTTGCTATAAACAGTTTTACGAATGAGTTTACTACCTCCACTACTTCCTCCAGGTGGTCCTTGATGTAGTCCAGGCCTGAAATGGATATGGATGCCAAGAATCCATGAATAAACTTGTTTAAGTCTGACGTGTTACATTTTTATGTGCATATAAGCTGAAAGGGACAGACTCCGTATAATGTAGTGGTGTAAGTAAGATATTTGAGTTTAAAATGTGGACTTGTGACAGTCATCCAAAATGGAAACACTTCAGTAAAGTACAGATACACAGAAAAACTAAAGTACAGTAACCAATTACATTTACTCCACTACTGTCCACCACTGGACATTACAGAGTTACTATCTAACACTGCTAACCAGCCCCACAGACCCCTACAGAAACCCGTAACACAAGCCATGCGTCTACACACCTTTAACCCATAACAGCCCAGACCCATTTCCTCTCAGAGGAAAATGATATGATATATAATAAGATTAAAAAAGATCAGCCTTATTGTGACAAATAGGTCACATGACGTTCACACGTTTTCTTGCTAAAATATCGACACTGGCCTCAACAACCATTCCATAACTTGTATTTCATCCTTTTGTTCTAGATACTGGGTCAGAATGTTATAAAAAATTATCAAAGCATTAAAACTGTAAATTCAAAATGATTAAAATGATCATAGATACAAATAACAAGCTTTCATATGAACTGGTTTTGTTTCATGCACTAACCAAGCACTTCACCACTCTGTAAATGGTCACATGTTCACATTACTGCCTCCAGCATGTCCAGTATAGGCCGCCTTGGGACTCCATGAGTCGAAGTGAAGGATAAAGCTGTGTAAGGAACTTAACAGACTTTCTAAGGGCCTGTGACACATACATCGCCATGCTGTCCTATGGGTTAAGCTTTCACTTCCAACTTGTAGCATATTTAAAGTCTCTCTCATGCTGCTAAAATGCTACCCATGGTGCTCTGCTCTCGCTTCTCTGCATGGCAGTGTCTGCTGTGCATCCATCCTAAGGAAATCTGCAAGTACTTGGTGATACATGAAAGGACGTGGGGCTAATTACAGAGTCCATGCTAATGTATGTGAGTAGCATGTGACTGGGCATGCAGAAAAAGACCAGTTAGCTTGGGTTATTACTTTTCATATCCCATATGCTGGTATAGAGTTCCCTGTTCTGGATCATATCCTAAGATAGCCTGAATGGAGTGTATCAGTATAATCTCTTGTATGCTCATACTCATATCTTTGTTGTGCAACTAGAGTAGAGTGATGAATTGCCTACTGGGCCATTCATCACACAGCCAGACACATCACCGCTTATTAGTTCAATGTTCACTTCTGCTGTGTATGTTAGGCCATGGTGGTATGGCTCATGTGAAGATATCGCCTGGGGGACTCAGGATAGCCTGGGTTTGACCATGTAATTTTTTATTTTTTTTTTTCGAGGCTGTGTGTAATGAATAGGAAATGTCAGCTGTGATTGTCGATATGTAGTGCATTTCACCGTGACTCATGGTACATGAATGACATTTTGAGATTGACGCTTTAATCGTTGAATTTGACGTGCTATGAATGTACACAATGTAGACATGCGCTGGTGATGGCTAAGGAACATTAGTGCCAGTGGTCCATATAAAGGCTCGTTTTAATAGGAAAATAATGCACAGAAAATATATGCTATGTATTTTGTGGTGGGGAGCCCATTTCTGCTAGACCACCCGAGAACTGTGGCAACCATTTGATTGAACATCAGAGCATGCTTTTCTTTATCAAAGCAGCACTTCAGCACCGTGCTGTCCAAATAATCTGCCGTTTTGTTCACTGAACACTTCATAACATTCCAGCAGCATTAGCTGCTACTAATAATGGCAATAAATATATAATAATAATAATAATAATAATAATAAGGACCATTTGAGTTTGGCACAAGGGCCATGGCACTTATTGTTGATTGGTTGAAACATAAGATTAAGTGAGGTTTATTGTAGTTACACAGATTGTAAAATGTTAAATTCTTCAGTTTATAAAATTGTGGGAGGTGTAACTAGGGTGCCCACACGTGTGTTAGTCCTCTTATCGGGATGAACCATTTAAAATATATGTGCCATTGGCTCACGTCCGTGTCAAGACATGCATTGAATTTCATTGGTTTAACAAGGTCATGTGACACTGGGACTAGCCCACCTGGCTAACCACAGGTCAGCCCTCTAAATGCTAGTCAATTAGTAAGTTCCCGTATGACTTAACAGTGTCATCCATTTCAACCAATTAGGCGAGTCGTTTAAGTCGTTTAAGTGTTATGTAGGTTAGGTTATGATTTTAATTGTTAGTGTGCCCAACCCCTTAACATGACGTCTTCATTTTGGGGGTGAGAGAGCCTCCTTTTGGGGATTGGATGTCCTCCTTTTTGGGGGGTTATGAATGTGGCCACCCTAAGAGCAATGTTTGACTAAACTCAATGCCAGGAAACCTAAAAGCAAGGCCAGCTTTATTAGTAGTACAGGTCTGTAAGCTCAGCAGCAAACCCTGGAAAAACATACCAAGATGGGAAGAGACAAAGTCAAATACCAGCCAGCGTTGAAAACCAAACTAACAAATCTAGCCACCAAGTTGAAAGGGCAAACCAAAGGTCAAAAATCAAGTACAAAACAAGGAACACCGGAACAAGACAAGAGAACAACAGTATGGCGACAGAGTTGGCAGTACCTCACAAAGTACTGTGTCACAAGGGGTATATACATATCATCAGTGTCCAAGGAAAAATAGGTATCTCCAAAATATCAACTTTACAGGAGAGGCCAAAAACCTCATTTAATTTGAATGGACGTCAATGGAACCAGACATTGTTCCAAGCAGCTTTGGGCCATTTCTGTTGGTCCATTCTTAATGAAATTTCCACATAGTGTAGGCAGCAGCTCATGTGACCAAATGAGACATAAAAATAAAAATCACCAAAGATGGAGATATACACTCCTGATCAAAATCAAAGACCAGTTAATAAAATGCAAAAATTTATATTTTGCACTACTGAATGTTAAGAAGGAAGAGGAAATTGAAACAAGAGACAAAAGATTTTAAGCAGCCAATTAAAAAAAAAAAAAAAAAAATGTAACTGAGCTGAATAAGCAAGGCTCCTCACAACGTGCCTCCTGGAAACCCTTGCATGAAGCATACCTAAACGATTGTTTGAAGTGATCAACCACAATGGTGGACCTACTCATTAGAGTCCCTTTTTTGACATTTTGTTTTTTGTTTTGAGGAATTCTTTTTTTTTTTTTTAAGCTATAATCTTAAACTTTTGATCAGCTGATGAACAGCCTATTTCAGTTAAATTGTTGTTTTTAATAAATTGACTGCTCAAATTCTTTTGTCTCTTGCTCCCATTTCTTCTTTTAGCATTGTGAAGCTCTACTTAGAACCTTCTTTGTGGTCATGTGATGACATCATGAGGTGGTGGACTGGGGTAATTTTAAAACAAGGTGAAACACAGACTCACTACATCTCACTACAGCACACATTTCCATTGACATTAAAATCAACTGAGATGAACTTGTGTCCAGAGAACTCAGCAGCTACAGCAGTACTCCCGAGCCTATGTGGCTAAATTCAACACAGTAGCTTCCTGGTTTCTCATGCAGTGCCCTCCGAGAGGGTTTCCAACCCTGCTCACTATGGACTGAGATTTCTCTGGACTCCCTAAATCTCTCACAGTAAAGAACATGTAGTTAACATACAGGGCAAAAGTGAGCAGTACTATCTAAGGAGCATGAATATACTCTGAAGCTGACAGGTGTAGTGCTAACTGATGGAAAAGACAATTTAGGATCGTCAAACATCAAAATCTGAGCTTCAGCAGTATAATACAATGTCGGGTCACATTTGTCCTTATTATTGATGTGTTGCTTATTGGTGATATTTTAAAGATCTTTACGATCTAATTAATAATGGTTAGTGGACTCTTATTTCACACCATTGGCACAAATTCAGAAAAAGACCCCCTCCTTATATACCTGACTTATACCAATGCTTTTTTTATTGGACTCTTTGTGTAAAAAAAAATCAAATTTTCCAGAAATGAATAAACCATGAAGAAGGGCACATCTGTAACACACAACTGTTCTTATTCAGAAGTTTCTGGAAATATAGTATTATAGGATTAGCAGATTCTACCACTTATCTGAAGTCATATCTTTTAATCTTTTAGTTATTAATGAATCATTTAAAGATGTGATAGAAATGTTATAATACATGTACTCTCATTTTTATGAAACAGTTAAACATCTTACTTTCAGCCTCTGAAATATGTTCTATATTCTATTGTGAATAAAATATAGGTATATGAGATTTGTAAATCATTGCATTTTGCTTTTATTTACTTTTTTTTTTTTTTTTTTTTTTACTTTTTTATTTACTCAACTTTTTCAGGAATTGCAGTTTTAGAATGAACCAGAGTGGCTAAAATACTAGGATGCTGCAAATACTGACGTTCTGGGAAGTGTTTTGTGCTAACACGGTTATCTCAATAAGCTTGCCATTGGTGGCTACATACTTCAAAATAAAGAAACAACGCTCCAGTGCTTCTAGTCTTTTAAGAGCTCTAATGGATCTTGAACATTTCAAGGAAAAGTCTAACAGCTAGGTCAAACTAGCACGCCCATGCCTACACATGGAGGATATACGCAGTCAGAGAAGCACAAATAAATGCTCAGAATAATAATAACAATTACAGTTGTGGGATTACGTTAACTAACTTGCAGCACAATAAGTGCGAAGGCAGAGAAAGTCAAAGTGCGAATGTCTTTTCCCTCATAAAGCTGAATAAGTTTGTTGTTGCTTTCCAACTACTTCAAATTAAAACACAGCTAGCCTTGCTCTTTTGTTCATTTCAGCGTTCCACTCGATTGTCCTGACCCCACTTTTGACTTCACGAGAACCTTCTATTCAGCCGCACACACTGGCGAAGATAATTCGGCTGTCACCTTTGAGCGTGGACAAAGATACAGTGGATTCTTTAAGCTGCTCGACTTCCCATGTTTTGTTTTTTAAACATGACTTCATAAGAGTCTCTCATTTAAATGCAGACGTGGAATCTGAAAAGAAACAGTTTAAAAGAAAATGGAGGAAAACATTTGAAAAGTCTGGCATGGCATGGAGCGCTGCATGAATATTAATGAAACCTGTCGCAGCCCTCCTTTCACAGAGAAATGAATTATTAAGTTATTACATTGGTAATTCTGTAGACGGTACATGACCATTGCTCTAGTTTTTTCAAGTCGCTTTGTCAGTACCTGGGAGCAGCTGCATTGCAGAAGCCCTTTCCACATGAAATGTGTTTTCTGTCTTTGTGGGGCTGTTATTTCAGCGTGGCTGTCTATCAGGACAGGTGCAAGTTGTTTTCGTAGTAAGGGGCTAGTATAGTAAAAGTACACTTCCATGGCACTGGTGGAATGTCTGGTAGAAGTCTACACAGGTTCCAAGAGAACTTGTTTAGCTACAGCACACATTTCCACTGGCATTCAAACAATGGGGGGTTAGCTCGGGGCCCAGAGAACTCGGCGGTGCTTCAGCTTGGAATTATGGTTTTCTTCTTGTTATAGTTTTAGGTGGTATTTCTTGATGAGTTGACGTAACAGGTTTCCGATAGTATTCCCGAGCCCACATGGCTATGCCTAACACAGTAGCATGATGGTTTCTTATGCAATGCCCAAAGCCACATACATTCAACAGTGGTTTCTGGCCTTGCCAGCACAAACTGAGGTTTCTCCAGGTTTCCCGTGTCTTTTTACGTTGTTATTCATGATAGATATGGATGACCTAAATTCTATTCTAGCAGTCATGTGTTATGTTTTAACTGTCTTGATTTCAAGACCCACCTTAAAAATGGCGTAAGTTAATATTCTACAAACTTTCATTCTTATGAATGAAAGAAATTCAACTTTGCTTTATATTTAAGCAATACAATCAAATTCATTCATTTATACTCATTCATTATAACGTTCAACAAACTTGAATTGACTCACACTGGGTTTATTAGCAAGTTAGCAGTGAAGCTAAACAACAGATTCTGGGCAAACGTACCAAAAGGAGCAAGCAAAGTCATGAAACCAAACGACAGGCAGAAGTCAAAAACCAAAAGGCAGTTAGAGAAGCAAACGACACCAAAGGGCAAAAGACTAAAGGGTAAATGAGCAACAAACAAGGTCAAGATCAGAGTATCAGTGGGAAATCACAGGGGTAGAATGCTAAGTAAGTCACTGAGGAGCAACGACGAGTGTGGAGGAACCTGGAGCTTTTCAGCCAACGGGACTATAAAAGTCCCAATGAAAGACAAGTGAGTGAAATCAATACTCTGGGGATGACGAACGGGAAAATGGGCAATGGTGGACACGTGACTATGACCTCATTGGGTGGTAGATTCTGGGAGCTGGAGATCAGATCGGAGATCGAAGAACCAGAAGCATTTTAGGCAGTTAAATAAAGGTTCAAGAGAAGCAACAAATCACTGTTTCATTCATTTAACTTACGTCACTTATTTACTTTCTTTATTTAGGGGGATTTTACAAAATGTTCCAACTTTCCCAGAAAACTGGTGTTTGTAAAAAAGGAGTAACTCTAGTAGCTACAGTTCTAGGATCTTGCCTGCGCTGTTGATTTTCTGGGAAGTGTGTTGAGGTGTAACACTGTTATTTGAGCAAGCTTGCCTTTGGGGGTTACATGCTTTAAAATGAAGAAACAACGCTCCAGTGCTTCTAGTCTTTGGGGAGCTCTAATGGATCTTAAACAATTCCAAGAAAAATCGAACAAACAGTCATGCCTGCACATGGGGGATATATGCAGTCACTAATACGGTGCTATGGGACAGCTTTATGCTTCTCGTAGAAGAACGCTCACTGTGGATTTGATTACTCTAATTAATACTGCATTGGCCTGCATTGCACTTTGCATTGCGCTCAATTTTGACATGGCTGTTTATTACTGGTTTACCTTATATAGCTCAGTTTGTATGTATTTAGTTTTTAAAGCCCAACTGAATTTTATATTTAATTTATTTCAACTGAATTTTATATTGAATTTATGTCAACTGAATTTTATAAGTTTACTAGTGACCATTATTACTAGTTCCTTAGTTTCACAGTCGACCCTGCATAGAGTCAGTTGTAACACTTACAGATACCCCGTTGACTGGATTGCTGGCGTGAGTTTTCATTTTTGTTTATGTAAACACAACATGCCCTGCAGGAAAAATTATTTTAATATAATTTTTTTTTTTTTTTCATATTCAATTTACATGTCGCTTGGTCTTATCAGGTATTTGGCATCATGTTGACATGTAGGATCCATTAATTGTAAGGTTTCATAACTTCCAGCCTGCTTTTATTTCACAAAATGCCATTGAAAACAAACTGTTTGAAGCCCTAATCAAGAACCTGCTGGCGAGTGTAGAACCAAAAGCCTTTGAACTGCTCCGAGACCTTCCATTACCATGCAGCAATTTCCAATGCTCTTTAAAAATAGACTAGCAGTAGAGCTCTGTCGGCCAGTGCTGCTTTGAGCTTTGCAGAATGTATTTGAGAAGATGCTAATACTCATTAATGAACATGACGATAGCATGGCTAAACACGCTTTATTCCTATGCTCCAGATCATTCAGGAATCAGCCCTTAATAACTGGGTATGTACTGTTGGGTGGAAGCCTGGATTTTGTCATAGTGTTAGTCTATGGCAGTAGCACACATAGAATGCTTTCATAAATAGAGTAGCATTTCAGCTAATTAGCCAAACACTTGCTTTCAGAATGTGGCGGTTAGCAGACACTTTGAGCGGTAGTGTCAAGTGGAGTCATTAGAGCTTGCAATAAAATGCGCACTCTTGAGTGAAAAGACACGAGAAATAACCCAGAAAGGCACTGTGGGCAAATATGCCAGGCTTGATGTGATCTTGGTGGTTGGAATTTTCCAACCATAGTATCAATTTAGCTAATTTCATAAACCATCAAAGGAAAACGCCAGTAGAATCACCAGTCGAGTGTCTGGCATCTACCGACACTGTAAATACTGACCTGCTGGTGCTGCTCTGTAGAAGCTTGTGAGGCATGGCCTTGCTGATGGTTATTGGAAGAAGCTTGGGTTGTGGGCTGAGTGCAGTGTGGACAGCAGAAGGTTTATTGTACTCGCCATCATGGGCTCCCCAATATCTCTACTGCAACCAAGTGTGCTAGCACAAACATCAAATGGCTGGTAGGCGACCGATATCCCACTGGGGTCCGTCACCAAAGGAAGTGACAGGGTCCCGCCACTCACTGACAGTGTTCAAGACAGTGTTGGAGACTGAAAGAGACGGACGGGAACTGAGTGGACCACCATTGTTGCTACTGTCGCCACCAGCTGTGCAGGGTTTGATGTGGCACCTGGGATGCCCATCTTTTGGCTGCACCTGAAAAGCCACTGATTTGAATCTCATTTAGACTAGAAGGTGATGAACAAATGATTGGCCTTAATTATGCATGTGTTTCAAGGATGAACGGGTTTTCTGCTCCTCTATTAACACATCAAAATAATCCATATGCCGATGCAGCAGATGGAGATTAGGCTGAAAACACTGAAGACTGCTATTGTATTTAATTGCTTAACATTGCAGGTGCTGGTGTGTCCAGAAGGCACTGTAGGACCTGCTATCTGCTGGGGCTGGCCTCTAGATAGACTTGGGAGGCATGGCTAGTAGCATCGGTGGCAGTCATGGGATGTGAGCTAAATGCAGCATGGACAGCAGAAGGTTTATTGTACTTGCCATCATGGGCTCACTGATATGTCTACTGCAACTAGGTTTGCTAGCATGCACGTCAAATGGCTCGAAGGCAACCGATATCCTACTGGGGTCAATTATCCAAAGCAGTAATGGAGTCCCTGTGAAACGGTGTTATTTGTGTTTTTATTATTTTTAAAATCTTAAAATCTTCACATTTTTATTGGTTCTCCATTTCATATCAGTTTTAAATAATAGAAATTGTTAAAAAAAAAAAAAAAAAAAAAAATATATATATATATATATATATATATATATATATATATTTATATATATATATATATATAATATATATATATATATATATATATATATATATATATTAGTTTTTGGGGGGGTTTTTTATAATTTTTTTTTAATAATTTTTTTTTGGTTTTCCTATATGTATTTCCTCTTGGGGGCGGGGTTTCTGCTTGGTTTGTTGCATCAGACTAACCCTTTCCAGTTTGCTTCGAGCGCTGGTGGAGAAAGAGGCTAACAAGGGCAGACACGAGGCTGATGCTGGTTCTTATCCTTTGCACATCGAGATTGACGCCTCACATGTGGTACCATATCGATGCCTCCGTGGTTCTTCCTTCATATTCCACAACACAACGCAGAGTACTGGTGACCGGGTTCCAAATTGCACCTAAAGGACTTTGACCGGTTACACCCACATTCACGAACAGTGTTCGAAACAGGGCTGGAGACGCGGTGGGCAACAGAAGAGGTGGATGGCATCTGGGTGGACCACCAGTGTTGCTCCTGTTGCTTCCCTAGCATTTAGAATAGAAGGTGATGAACAAATGATTGGCCCTATGTATGTGTTTCAAGGATGAACGGGTTTTCTTCTCCTCTATTAGCACATCAAAATTATCCATATGCCGATGCAGCAGATGGAGATTAGGTCGGACACACTGAGGCATCGCTGTAGTATGCAACTGGTAAATACTGCATGACCTTTGATCCACTTATCGGCAGAAATAGAAAGGTATGTGAGGGTAAAATGTCCTTGCGTTGCAGGAGTTGCCGTGTTTGTATGTGTGTCCGAAAGGCACTGGAGGTGGCTCTGCCAGCCTTGAAATTTGAGTGCCTCTAGAGGGCTGCGCGGAGTGAATTGAAAATGTCAGAATTATTCTTTCTTCACCTTGATAAGCCTCTATTAAAAATTGCCCGCGGAATGACCGGTGGCACAGCTGAGCCTGCCACCGAAGGCGATTGTGCAAGTGAAGAGGCCCGAGTGGCAATTTCCTTGTCAGTGACTGAGCAGAATTATTTGATTTCTGGAGCTGCAGTAAAAGGATTCCTCCACAGATTGAGTCTGCGTTCTTGAGTTGGACTGGAAGGTTACCTGTGGAGCTGCCCCCGTCTGAGGCGCCCAGGTGCTTTTTGGCTTGTGTCACTGCTTCCCCTCCCGCTGCACGGGACCCCCCCCTCTCCATATGTCAGGCTTACCTTGGCCAGACAGAAACTAGCAGGGGTGGCTTCATTAGCATTGCTGCTAGTAGCAGCAGGTGTTCCAGGCAGACAGAGGCAGAATCCCAGTCTGCCACCTCTACTGCTGGCCAAACCTGAAAGCGCTCGTCCAGGGGAGTGCTGACCTCTGAGCCTCACCCTCTGGCGGTTACACTCATGACTAGACTTTAAATTCCACAGAGGCTAAGCTTAGCAGGCAGCTAGCAGTAACATTACAGGGGTATGGGGAGAGAAAGCTCAGTGCTGCTAGTGCTGAAAGTGCTAATTGTGTTGTGCCAACTTTCACCGAGTTTTGGTCATATGGGTCTATTGGCATTGGCAAATATTCCGGTCTATAGGAAATTCTCCTTGGAATTGTGCCAGGGAAGGCATCCACCAAATCTGGCCCAACTGCACAACTATTTTGTGCCAGAGTAGCTGAACGTTGATGAGGCCTACATCCAGAAACAGTTCATGCCAGTCCATTACCAGCTGTTATTGGTGCTGATGGAGGTGTTGCATGCCAGCACTGCTTGATGGCATGTGTGATTGATATGACACACTGTCTGTTTTGGGGGAAACAGGAAGTGCATCATCAAAAGTAAAGTTTAATAACGATGTGATGGACTCAATTTAGTCCTTGCCAGTTTAGCATGATGCCACCAAACTGGGAGGCAGCCATAATGCCATATTAAGGTTAGCATGAAACACCAGCTCATCTGTTTGAATTGTGCTTAGCGGTGACACTAAATACAAATCACAGATGCCCATGTTGGCTAGCATCCCATCGGGTGATGGTGAAGAGAGAGCATAGCCAGTTATGCTAGCTATGGATGGCTGTGGCCAATGCATACATCGTTACCTCATTCGTGAATGCCAGTTTTGAATAACGTGATGTGTAATTAGCTGAGATGTAAGGAGCAACAGGTGCATGCAGTAAGTACTCTGCAAGAAAAAGCCAATTATGATTGGTGGGTTGAGAGCATGTGGTAATGACATCATGACAGGGTGCATGGTGGGAAAGGAATGTAGTCCGTGGAGCCTGGAAGCATGACTCAAGATCTCCAAAATGGCGGCTTCCAGTAGAGGGCCCAAACCTGATTTCATTCTAATGTAAGTCAATGGGATGAAGAATTTTCCCCAAGCAATGTTGGGCCCTTTCTGTTGGTTCAGTCATCATGAAATTCTCACACAGTGTACACAGCAGCTGCTGTGTTCAAATGATGCATTCAAATAAAAATCGAGAGAAACTGAGACACAAGTGAAACTTATACTGAAGCAGTTTGTGTGTGTTTTGCCAGGAATCAATACATAAAGCATTTCCTTCACAATAACTCACAACAAAACGTGTCTATAGTGACTATACCGACTGCTGTGTGCTGCACAATGATCCACAACCCACCAATAACTCATCAACGGTCATAATACACTCAGAAACTGACCAGGAACAGGCTATAGGCTGTCATGACAAAAAGTAGGGCAACATTTAGCAGCTGTGTGCAGTTGGAAAACATAAAATGGCCAGTGGAGAGAAAGTGGACGATGCCTCTACAGTCATGAGGACGTTCACAGAGAGCTAAATCCCCAACACGCGCCTGTTGCACTGCTGATTAATCACAGGGTAGGTGTGAGCAAGAAATGCCAATACAGGCCCAGAGTGGAAACCCTGCCTGATCGAGCCAGTTTGGATGGTGGAATGCATCACCGCCATAATTAAGGCATCAGCAAATTGCCAATTAGTGCCTGGCATTGCTTAACTGTCTAGCCAGAAATGAAATACTGGCATGTAGAGCTAGGTTTTTGCCTTTTAGGTCAGTTCTGCTGGTGGAATGCTAAGTCACATGAACTGGGGAGACCAATTGTTCTTAATCGCCAGGCAAGACTAAGTCGGAGAGTATTATGTCGTTTATGTCAGAGCATGGGAGTATATAAGGGATGTATCTGTTTGCAGTGTGCCTGTATACGGCAGGTTAACTCTTTTGTTGTTGATTTACTGTACTATTTATATGTAATTGTGTAATTACATATTTATTACATTGTCATGTAGTGTTTACATATCATCAATGTCCAACGGAAAAGATGTATCTCCAGTTTTGGTGTTATTGAACACATCTGAACAAAGCAACTGCTGTTTACACTGTGAGGGGGGGAAAAAAAGTGAATGGACCAACAAATGGCCCAAAGTCTCTTGGGTAAAAAAGTCTGGTTCCATTGACTTACATTCGAATTAAATTCGGTTTTTGCCGCCTCCTATCAGGTTGCCATTTTGAAGAAATGGGACCAGCCTTTTTACTAAAGAACCCCAGGAGAACCTTCTATGTTGTAGGTGTAGATCTTACTGGCCCCTGCACTCCATTTGTTACATCCAATTGTCTAGTCTAATGTACCTAAACTCCTTCCTTCAAAGCCTGTAGCCACACCATAGGTCACCAGCAGATGTTCTCCAGCCTTCCGGGGCCTGAGGCCTTTTATTCTAGTTGGCCTCAGATAGGCCTGTCCTGTACAGGTCTGCCTCCAGGTCACGGCACCAGGTTTTTCTTGGGTGACCCCTGTTGGGTTCCACGTTAGGGCTTGCCTTTTGGTGCTGTGTACTGGCTTGCGACGGACTGCGACAATTCAGTTTATATTCATGCACATCAAAAAGTTTTATTTTTATCTCTCTTTTCTTTGATGTCAAACAATAACATAAACATAAACATTATAATCATAATAAAATATCTCTTCTGCTATTGAGAAACACAAATGTGGCATGGATGGCAAGTTTAAAAACAGCAGCACTGACTGAATTCTCAGGCCGAGTCAATGTGTTAGAAGTGGAAAATGATCTGTATATAATTACAGCATGCTCTGGTTATTACTTGTAGGTCTCTTACGGATTAACAATAATCCACTCCAGGCCTTAAATGGGAATTCCACTGATTTCAGTGATTTGATATAAAATGGTTCAATTTAGAGAAAATTAGGTATTCAGATCTCCTTACATTGGTGGTTATTAAAGCCGGGGGTCTCCATTTCTACAACACAAATATAGCCAGTTCATTTACTAGCCAAAACAAGTGCCTTCTGGGTAGGTTCACTGGTGGGTTTGTTTACTTTTGGATGCCATAACCAACGTTGGAGGTCACAGTATAGTCCATTACAGTTACTTAATTAATAAAAAATATTTTACATCACTTCAAAATTTTCCTCATGTCCCTAATAGGGCACAAATACCAGCCAAACGTTAAGAGACGGCTACTCATAGCATGTACTCCTTATGTGTATCTTAAAGCTTTACTGTAGAGTGAAAGTGAAGACATCAAACTATAAACTAGCACTCAAAATTATACAGTCCACCTTAAAACCCTCCAGAGTGGAGCTGTACAGGAGGAGGAACCAGCTTTCTTAGCCTGCAGTGAAGCTGATAGAACAAGTTTTATTACTAAGCAGGTTTGGAGCGATTCTATTGGTCGGCCCATCATGAATATTCACTAACCTGGAAGGAGAGCTAGAGCTTTTACACTGTGCAGAAAAAGAGATCAAAGTTTTTACACCACTAAATATATATTAGAGGTGGAGATATGGAGGAGTATCATACTCTGTACATCAGGAGTAGATGTGGTGTATCAGGATATGGACTGGTTCAGACTCTCATCAGGTGGAGCTGTTAAGTGTGAGTCTGTAGAGTCTTTAAGACCACCAACACCATCCTTTTAGTTGGACATGTCCAAACTTATGACCTTCATCAGCTGACGGTGTAGCCCAGATTGTGAATTTAACCAGCTCAGGTGTGAAACAGTAAACCTCACGGCACATCTAACCATGCTAATGTGAATCTGAATCTGGTTATAATTCATCTATTTGTTTTATATTTATTATAATTTATGATCATAAGCCTGAAGTTACCACCACCGGATTTTTGATCTGGTGAGCTTTACGTATATTTCAGAGATCTGATTCCTGTTGACACCAGCGTAAACGATCCCGGCCTTTGTTTAGTTCCTCAGCATCCGTTCCCATCAGTCGTGTAGAGCATTTGGCCAGAAATCGCCCCTGGAATTCCTTCGTTATTGGAAGTCGTTAGCCGCGACTTTCTACTTCTCCAAACCTGGCTATACCAGTGCATGGCTCCTGAAAGAGAGGATCAAGGAAATGGCTTTCACTGTTATAACTCCTACAGGGAGTGTGCATACATCACGACACCCTTTTAATTATCCCAGAGAGACGACACCCACATCTCAGTGCGCCTGAACCTCGCGACGTACACACACACACACACACTCACAAACAGAACCACACATCCTTCTGTAATTAAAAGCGGCCAGACTGATTGTTAGCATGGTGGAATTTTTCTTTCCCAGTGCGTTTAGCCCTCAGCGCTACAACCTCTCCGTGTTCAGTGTTTGAAGTTTTTAACGATCGTTTGGGATATGCCGCTTCATTAATGCCACGGACTTTACCAAGCCTCCTCCTCCTCTGGGACGCATTAGGATATTTTCCTTCAAATCTCCTGCAAGGACCGCTCATTTTTTTTTGCACCATCCCCCCCAAACCAGCCACCCCCCTCCAACACGCCCCAACCACCACTCCTCTCGAACCTCAGCGCCCGCTCTCATGTGTTACTCAATTAAGGAGAAATGCCCGCGTCGTGGCTCCGGCGATGAGGAATCGGTGGGCTGATGCCTCCTGTTGCTGGCTAACTGAATGGCCTCATCATTACCTCGCTGCAGAGCTCAGATCAAGCATGGCTGCCTGCCTGTTTGAAGCTGCGGGCAGACGGCGAAGGCCCCAGACACAGCTGCTGAAATTAAAACCTAATTAAGACCTTGTAGCCGTTATGAGGAAGGACTTAAGCAGGATTGGATGCGAAGAGCAAGAGCTCGGGCTCCGCTGCCTTTATCTGGTGTAGCATTATGACAAACTGCTGCGATGATCATTCAGGCCCAGTTAGCATGTAACAGGAACATCATACACTGATCGCCATCAGTTTGCTGTTGTTGCTGAGGATGGAGTTTTTCAGTGGAGTGAAATGGGGCTGGATGTGTTCCGCACACTTGATGCCATCAAGCAGCTTACATTACCAGTCATAAGTTTAGACACGCCCATCTAAATGGATGGTGTTGGTGGTCTTAAAGACTCTACAGTCTCACACCTGACTCAACCAGTCCATATCCTGATACACCACATACACTCCTGATGTAGCACAGTATGATCCTCCTCCACATCTCCACCTCTAATATATATTTAGTGGTGTAAAAACTTTGATCTCTTTTTCTGCACAGTGTAAAAGCTCTAGTTCTCCTTTCAGGTTAGTGAATATTTATGATGGACCGACCAATAGAATCGCTCCAAACCTGTTTAGTAATAAACCTTGTTCTATCAGCTCCACTGCAGGGTAAGAAAGCTGGTTCTTTTTCCTGTTAAGGTCCATGTTGAAGGTTTTTAAGGTGGACTGTATAATTCCATAGGTGCTAGTTTATAGTTTGATGTCTTCACTTTTATTCTACAGTACAGCTTTAAGATAAACCATAAGGATTACATGCTATGAGTAGCTGTGTCTAACGTTTGGCTGGTATTTGTGTCCTATTAGGGACATGAGAAAAAATTTAAAGTAATGTAAATTGTATATTAATTAAATAACTGTAATGGACTGTACTGTGACCTCCAACGCTGGTTATGGCATCCAAAAGTAAGCAAACCCACCAGTGAACCTACCCAGAAGGCACTTGTAGCTTCACTGGTGGTTTTGGACAGTAAATGAACTGGCTATATTTGTGTTGTGGCTTCAATAACCACCAATTTCATGATCACCAAATCACCAAATATTCATGAGGGACCGACCAATAATATTGCTCCAAACCTGCTTAGTAATAAACCTTGTTCTATATCAGCTCCACTGCAGGTTACGAAAGCTGGTTCATCCTCCTATAAAGGTCCATGTTGGAAATGTTTAAGGTGGACTGTGTAATCTCATGAGGGCTATTTTATAGCATTAAGCTACACATAAGGAGAACCTTCTATGAGTAGCCGTGTCTAAACCTTTAACTGGTGGTGCTTCGACTGTCTCGAGCATCAGATTAAAAGCAGGCTGAGCTTTCAGTGAAGGTTTCCTGGAACTGTAGGATTCCACAGATCAAACTGGAAGGTGCATATACTGAAAAAAAATGCAGAGTGCTTCTGCAGCTTGCTGAAAATGAATCTGAGTGTATGGAAGTAATAAGGAAAGAAGAAACGACACATAGAGGAGTGCGTCTGTCCGTTTGGCTGTGGATTAGAGTTTGGAGATTTGCCGTGCAGGAGTACATGCAGTTTGGTGGCTGTAGGTTATATACGGTTTGAATGGTGGTAGTGGATATTTAATAGGATGCTATGGGAGGAATGAGTGAAGTATGGGTCAGACCAACATTGGATTTGTGGTTGGGGTTCTGCCATGAGATACTGTGTGTCAAACTGTATCTGTCCGTTGAGTAGAATTACTATTGATGAGTCTACCCTTTTCCACCTCATTCATTCTTAAAGGGTAAAAATCTGAATTTGAAAAATCTGAATAACAGATTTTCCAGGAATTGCAAGGTGGGTCAAACAGCTGTATGCAAGCACATTCTGGAGTTGGAACAGTGTTGACATCACAAAAACCGCAAGACTAGTTAGCGGACAAAATGTGTGCCAAGATGAGTCCCTGCTTTGAGAGAAGTGTGGAATTATCATGCAGCGTAAATCTTTCCCACTTCCTGCTAGGCTGTGGTTTTGATGGGAAGAACAAGGGATTAATAAACAACTCATAGAGGAGGGTGTCTTTCAGTAGGCCTGTGGATTAGAGTTTGGAGCTCCTGAGTGAGCACGCACAGTTTGGTGGCTATAGGTTAAAGGAAACATTAAGGTTTAAGTGGAAATAAATGGGCCTCTATGGGATGAATGAGTTATGGGGAAAAAATAGACAAACAGACGAGTATGAGTCAGACCAACACTGTATTTGCGGGTCTGCTCTGAGATACGCGAAAGAGATATATGTATGTGAAATGGTGTCTGTCCGGTGAGCAGAAGGACAGTATATAAGCAAACCTGTTCAATCCCATTCATTCTTAATAGCAAAAAAACGGAATTTTGCGAAGCTTTAAAATAAAACGTAAGTTGAAGAAGAAAAATCTAACGTAGAATGGTTTCACAGATTAAATAGTCCCCACGTCCTGCTAGGTTGTGGTTTCTATGAGTTTGGGGATCAGCCCTGAGTGACAACAAACAGTTTGGTGACTGTAGGTTAAAGAAAACAATAAGTTGGGTTGGAAATGAATGGGACTCTATGAGAGAAATGAGGGAATGCAAAAAAGGCAAACAGACGAGTGCGGGTTAGGCCGACATTGAATTTGGGGTTGGGTGTCTGCCCTGAGATACTGTAAGTCACACAGTATATCCATTGAGAGGAAGTGCCATTGCTGAGTGTACCTGTTTCCAGCCCATTCATTCTTAATGGTGAAAAAAATCGGAATTTAGTGAAGTTTTTCCGAAAACTGTAAATCGGATCAAACACATGTATGCAAGCATACCATTCCCAACCAGACCGAACATTCTGGAGTTGGACTGGTGTGGCTACCTTGAAATCTGCGGGACTAGTTCTAGTGTTGCGCATTGCACAGTCACTAATAAACGAATATGCTATTGTATAGAGACCACTGTACTACACTTAAACTATTATTAGCTTCCCCAAACATCAAGAGTCTTACTAAGTGGTTCAAGCAATTAACATCAGGCCACAGCTTCCCCCTGGCACCACCCGTGCAAGGGTTAGCCTGCGCACTAGCGTTGGCATGCTGCAGGAGTTTTGGGAGGCTAGCAAAGCAATTGCTTCATGAAGATATCTTCCCTAATGCATTCATGCTGCCTTGCGCCTGGCATATCATAGCCCGGGAATATGCATAAAGGCTCTGGGAGATTTCTCTCTGAGGCCTGACATTATATTACTCTGAGAAATGATACAATTCTCAGAGTTCAGTGGTAATTGTGGAGATAAGTTTAATACCCCCTTTCCCCAGACATGCGCTTCAGCCAAGAGATGAAAAGGCCCGGAAATATTAATGAGAGGAGAGGGAGAGGAACCTTGGCTTGCCAGCGCTTTAATGTCCTTATCTGTTTAGCACAGGGGCTCGCTCGCCACCACCAGGCCCTCCCAAGTATGCTAATGCCCCGCCAATTGGGCAGGCTGTGAATTGGGCTGGTGCTAATTTCCTCCCCAAACGTGTGCTACTTAATGTACATTATGACTGTGTCTGAGGGAGAGACGGGCCTGAACGCAGCTCTAATTGACGATACCGCTGCCGGAGCCTTTAGACTGCGAGAGTGTGCTTGTGCTGTTGCTGTTTAGGTGTCTCAACCCGGACGGCATCGCTTGGCTAATGGAGTGAACCCAGATAGCCCTAATGACCACATGCGGTAAATATTGTCTCGTGTCAAAATGGATGTTACGTACAAGGACCCCATTCAAACTGACATTATTTATTCTGAGGACTGGGCTGCGTTTTTTTTGCCCTCCCATTTCTCCATGGCACTAATTCTTTGGCCATCAATCCTTTTGGTGGGGCAGGTAAAGTCTTTGCCCTAAAGAGGAACGACAGAATTCAAGCACTGAGATGTGAACAGTCATTCCGAGTGGCTTCATTAATCCAATGGTGCATATATGTCACACTTCCTGGTTTTCCCGGTTCCACCGGACTCAACTTCCCAGAGGGTATTGCACTATGACGTCACACCCACATGTCCCCAGTCGACCAACCAGCTTCGTTCCAGGTCTCCAGAGTACTAACAGCTGTAGCCCATTAGCCCAGTATATAAGCCCCTCTTAAACACTTCCTGGTTGCGAAGTTTTGGCGAACGTTAGTTTACTATTCTGAGCGGTTCTCCTTGTATTTCTCTACTCTGGCTTTTGACTCCTTTGTTTTTTGACCTCCTCTTTTCCTTGTCCCTTGTTGGCTTTCTCTGTTTGATCTCTCTCTGGCTCTCGACGTCTCTTTGATTCATTCGTTCATTCTCTTGCCTAGCCCTTCCAACTTATCTGCCTCGCTGCCAGTCTACTCTGGTTTTGATCTCTGCCTGTCCTTGACTTCAATCTTGCTTTCTTCCTCCATGTTGGATTGTGTATTGTTGCTGTGCTTGATAAAACCCATTGGACTTTTAGCTCTGCAAGCGTCGGTTCTGGTTCTTTGTCCCTGACAAAATGGATCGGTACAAACCGGCTGTGTGGCCATAAGACAACCACTTATTAGTGAGACTGATCATCTCCAGTTTGCTGCTGAGCACAAAGACTGGACTCTGGAGTGATGCAGCCATCATGCATATGATCTGGGAATGCTTCAGTTGGTCAGGTCGGAACTCAAGAACCTTATGTGGCAATAAAATGACATTAGCTGACAGCCTGACTGACCAGGTTATTCCATTAACGGATTTTTGCTTCCCTGATGGCGGGGCCATATTCTGGGATGACAGTTCCGAGATTCATCGGGCTCAGATTGTGAAAGATGAGAAATCACTTTCACACCTGAATTAGCCACCACAGTGTGCTGACCTTCAAAGGGTCTTTGGGATGTGCCGGAGAGAACATTCCAGAGGGGTTCGATTATCAAACCATTAAAACAAAAAGCCTTGTCCAAAAATGAATGCCTCCTCCTGCCAATGTTGTAATGTTTCATTTTTATCTGATTTCGGTATAGCAAAATTTCAATATACATAACATACATAAAACCAGCGTGCAAAATAACCGCTTAACAGAACGTCAACGTCGCCAAAGACTGCAATGGTGTCATGCCAGACTGTCATGGAGTCACACAGAATGGTGGCGGGTCATCTTCAGTGTCTTTTGTCTTGACATCCAACGAATCTCTTTGTGGAGGCACTGAGGTCAGTACCAAGATGAACAGTCTGTTTGTTGATACATGTCAAATGTCCAGAAGGTCTGGTGTCATTCCACCTCCACCCCTACCACACAATCTGTGGGAACTGTGTTAGAATATTCAACCTGCATGGGATGGGTTATCACAGGACACCATTAGGAACCTCTACAGCTCCATACCAAATGGTCTTTCAGGTTGGTTTAACAAACATGGTCGGCCTGATGTCGTACTTAGAGACCCTACTTCTGTAATCCTACACTTCCTTCTGGGTACAACTTTTCTTTTGATGATGATGAGTGTGTATGGTTGGTGTGGCACAACGGATAACACCACTACTCACCAGGAAGCTACCGCCCCATGTGGAAGACTGGGGTTCGATTCCCGTTCTAGGTGACTATGCTGTGCTACACCAATAAGAGTCCCTGGGCAAGACTCCTAACACTACATTGGCCTACCTGTAATATGATTACCCTTGTAAGTCGCTCTGGATAAGCGCGTCAGCTAAATGCCATAGATGTAGATGTATGGATATACAAGTATATGTGTCATCATTGCTCACAGGTTAACGCTTGGCTGTTGTCATTGCCGAGCAGTTGAAAATGTCCCATCAGCAGAATGCCCCAAAAAAAAGTCCTTAAGAAGCCAACACGGCAGCGCCCAACTCCTAGGTGTTCATGTGCCACTGAGCAAACCCCCATTGAAAGGAGAAAAGATGAAACTGGTCTCTCTAGGTCTTATAATAACTCCATGTTCCGAACCAGCTAGCATTGGCTAGTTGGTGCACTAAATTGGAGGCAGCGTGTGTAGTATACAGGTGGGCTGTGCTTCCTCCTTCCTGTTTCGGGTAAGTTGTATTTTATCTTGTACCTCTTTTTGTCTTTAATGCCATTTTCAATCCAAGGTGTTTCAACCCGTGAGCACAGTATCTGTCAGGGATGACAGGTTCAGACTCCCTCCCACTCCAGTCTTCAGAGAGCATAGAGCTTTTCAGGAATAGAAAAGTTACCTCTCCTGGTTCCCCTGTCTGGGATTGCTTTACACTATCTCACTAAGACGTCATTAAATTCCATTTAAATATGGATGGAAACAATTCAACTTCCTAACACTGACATGTTAATTATAACATGACACTGTTATAGTACTGAACGACTGATATGTAAGGCATTCACAGTTCATGAGAGATTTGGATATCTGTAGTGACATGTTCGCGCCACGGTTATGTAAATCTTATATAACCGGGTTCAAGCACAGTATGATTTGAAATTATGGCTGATTTTAATTTCAGTTTTTAGAGTGCTTTTATTTTTTGCTTTCGTTTGATTTAGCATTTCTTCTCTTCAGTTTCAGTTTAGCGTTGTGGTTTTTGGTGTCATGGTGAACATTGTATCATTCTCAAAGATATACTTAGATGGACCTTCACTGGTTAGCATACGTAGATTAGCCCATTTGGGCAGGTAGGATGAGTCTCCCTCTTCCGCCACGACCCAACACAATGCTAGAACAGGATTAGCAATTAGCATTATAGAACATTTACACACACATTTACACATAGCTGCAGAATTGGCCGCTTGAGGCAGTTGCTATGATACGTCAATGCGTCCTCCTAATTGGTCTGGGCAAGACAGACCTGTAAACAAATACAAATAGATTATAATTTTTAAATGTTTTCACCAATTTCAATTAGTCATTTTTATTTTTAATGTTCTACGATCCATGTGAAGGAGATGTATTAGCGGCTAGATGCTGAAGAGAGGAGTGTGTATCAGTGGTAATATTAAAAATTGGCAATATTAATTTACTGTCCTGAACAATTGTTAAACTGCCTTTATAGAATGTTTAGCTCCGTCTTCATTTGTAAGAATTTGACCTGGCCTGTCAAAGCCCTCCAGCCTGAAGTGCCCAGTGGAGAAATCGTCCCTGCCCCCCACTGCCTAACCAACTCTTTCTTTTTGGGAAACCTTCCAAGTGGGAGAAAAGTGATCTAGCCAGCTAGTTACCAGCAGAAAGATGCCCATATAGATGAAAATCTGTTATAGACAGTTTAGTTTATATAACTTTCAATAAAATCTCAGCTTGCATATTAGCTATATCATGTCTATAACATAGTTATAACACGTCTGCAAACTCTAAAGCATACCAGCATTTGGCTTGATCTCATATGCCCTAAAGCATCTGCATATCGTCACTGTCCAAAGAAAAACATGCATCTCCAAATTAGCAACTTTACAGGAGAGGCCAAAACCCAATTTAATTCTAATGCAAGTCAATGGAACCAGACTTTTTCCAAGCGATCTTTGGGCCATTTCTGTTGGTCCATTCATCATGAAATTCACACACAGTGTAAACAGCAGATCAAATGATACATAAAAGTGAAAATCATCAAAAATGGAGATACATGTTTTTCATTGGACAGCGACGATATGAGGAAAATGAAGTTTGGTTGAGCTCAGTAGAACCTGAACTGGTTCATTCAATTCAATTCAACTTTATTATCATTATACTAAGACAGGGTTGTATAGCGTATAACATACATCATAACGTACATTGTAATCAGAGGCCTCAAACTTCAGTGCTTCTTGAATAACACATTATTTCATTCTCTGGCTTAGGCTCTCTCATCTCTGGTGTTAGTTTCAGCGAGTCCTTTAGCTGGAACTAGGCAAGAAACCTTTTGACCCCAGTGAGCAATGAAAAAGAAGCTACGATCCAGACAGTGTTCTGGGCCTGTGGGTCTCTGGGTCTCTGAAGACTTCCTCGAATGACAAGGCCTGCACGCTATCAGTCAGAAGTGGAGGTGTGAAATGAGTAAGACAGGGTGAGAGAGGGCTTTTCATGAGCGTGTACGTGTCTAGGTCCATGTGCCTGACTATCTGTGGCAGAGCGGAAGAAGAATGAGCTTTTGTACCATAGTCATCCTCATAAAGCTCCCCTGGCTAATACTTCTGGCTGGCGGAAAGTAGTTATGGTGACCATGAAGAGAAGATTATATTTCTGGGTTATGTTTTGTTGGGCAGGAGTTTGGGTGTAGGTGTTTTAGCTAGGGATGGACAGCCAATCCCTTTGCATCTTATCTCTATCAATCTATATGTATTCCTATAGCGCTTTTTACAACTCGTGTTGTCAGTGGTAAGAAGAACTTCCTTAGAGTAAAGATGAGACCTCCAAAGGAACCAGCCTCCTCAGGTTGAAGAGAGAAGGACAGAGCTAACACGACAAGGAGCTTGGAACTTCTATTAGATGCAGTCTGATTATTCCCTCGAGGCAGTAAATTCAAAGATAGAGCCATCACATAGGTTCCCAATTCAAGTGAGAGATGGAGTTCATGGTCAGAGCCAGATGCTGGTGGCTCTATTGTCATTGTAGACATGACCAGTGACAAGCTGGAGAACCTGGGCAGGAGACCCACATTGGAGATGATGCTCTGGTGACTCTAGCAGCTCCGGTGGCTGATCATGTGATCACATGATATGGTAGTCTTTGATTCACATCTTTCATTGAACTACAAAGCATTTACAAGTACCAGCCTTAACTTGAAATGCAGGCCGCCCCCTGGTGGTGGTGAAGGTGGTGGTGAAGGTGATGGTGAAATTAAGGTATTTTGTTTATCATCTGAGTTTGTCATGCTTGCTGGTTCTCCTCTTACCTCGCATCTCCTGGACTCCATTTCCCATAACCCACCACCTGATATCACGTGTCCATCCTTGCCCAATCACACCCCGTTGCCTCGTTCTTGGTCTCCTGAATGTTCTCTCTCGCCTTGGCTCATTGCGAAGTATTGCCACCCTGTAGCATATCGAGTGTTCTCTCTTGTTTGTAACTCTGGCTTTGACTTTATTTTGATACTCAGGTTACTCCTCTCGAAATGTGTCCAGTCCATGCCGAATCAATTGCCAAGTAAGCTTACCTATATACTAAAACAATTTTATCATAGATGTTGTCAGATAAGTAAATAAGATTAGGATTGTTCAACCAGTATGTTAGATATGGATGTTTGTTACCATATAGTAGTATATGCTTCCGTCCAATCTCACATCTCAAGCTCCTACAACAGTTCTGGAAGCAAAGAGCGAGCCAGGAAGTTTGGGTAACTCTGTCCAGATCAAAATAGGTCTTATTTTTGGTATACAAGAGTAGCTCTGAAATATGATGTCCATGCGAGGGCAGCTAGCTTTAATCATCCACATCAAGCTTCCTTTGGCTAAACCAACTGTCTGGTAAAAGATAGCCACGATGAGTCATGGCCAACGCCACCTACAAGTTATGTCTCCCGATCACAAGATGCTACCAAGCTGGGAGGGCGAAGGCTGGCACATGCTTCCTCCATGATATGTGAAGCTCGGCCGCATCTTTTCAAGCTGTCGCTAATGCTACATCATTAGGAGTCCAGTTCACAGGCAGCGGAAAACTAGCTCTGGAGATACAGAGCAAATGGAACAGCTTCCGTTTCATCCCAAGGCACATAACTTCATGTCTGAAATCAGCACATCCTTCCTTCACAGCAGAAACCTTGGTCATAGCTGTGCTTAACTGTCATGGTTAGGTTTGTATGCGTGCACCTGAAAAGTGCATTTCCTGAAGTAGATGCAGAGTGGTTGTGCATCGTAAGGTTGTTGCTTGGTTTTTGCTAAGGGTTTGGTCTGATATGTGGGGTGTTTATTTGCTGTGTGGTGTGAGGGCAGCGCTTGTTAGAGGTTTGCCGAAATGTTTAAGTTGGTGTTGTAATGAATGAGAAGTTATGGGAGGAACAAGGAATGAAAAGATGATGCAAAGTGAAGTGTGGGTCAGTATGGCTGTGGATTAGACACATAGAGGAGTGTGGATCAGTATGGCTCTGGGTTAGACACAGAGGAGCGCAGGTCAGTATGACTGTGGATTAGACACCTAGAGGAGTGAGAATCAGTATGGCTGTGGACTAGACAAATAGATGAGTGAAGGTCAGTATGACTGGGGATTAGACACGTAGAGGAGTAAGGGTCAGTATGACTGTGGATTAGACACACATAGGAGTGAGGATCAGTACATCTTTGGATCAGACACCTAGAGGAGTGAGGGTCAGTACGACTGTGGGTTAGACACATAGAGGGGTGAGGGTCAGTACAGCTGTAGATTAGACACATAGAGGAGTGAGAGGTCAGTATGACTGTGGATTAGACACATAGAGGAGTAAGGGTCAGTACGACTGTAGATTAGGCACAGAGAGGAGTAAGGGCCAGTACGACTGTAGATTAGACACATAGAGGAGTGAGGATCAGTATGGCTGTGGATTAGACAAATAGATGAAAGAAGGTCAGTATGACTGAGGATTAGACACTTAGAGGTGTGAAAGTCAGTATGACTGGGGATTAGACACTTAGAGGAGTAAGGGTCAGTTTGACTGTGGATTAGACACACAGAGGAGTGAGGGTCAGTACAGCTGTGGATTAGACACATAGAGGAGCGAGGGTCAGTATGACTGTGGATTAGACACATAGAGGAGTAAGGGTCAGTACGACTGTGGATTAGACACATACAGGAGTGAGGGTCAGTACAGTTGTAGATTAGACACATAGAGGAGTATAGGTCAGTATGACTGTGGATTAGACACATAGAGGAGTGAGGTTCAGTACAACTGTAGATTAGACACAGAGGAGTGAGGTTCAGTACAACTGTAGATTAGACACATACAGGAGTAAGGGTCAGTATGACTGTGGATTAGATACACAGAGAGAAGTGTGAGGTCAGTACGACTGTGGAGTATACACTTAAAGATGTGAGAGTCAGTACGACTGTAGATTAGATGCATAGAGGAGTGAGGTTCAGTACAACTGTAGATTAGACACATACAGAAGTAGGGGTCAGTATGACTGTGGATTAGACACATAGAGAAGTGTGAGGTCAGTACGACTGTGGAGTATACACTTAGAGATGTGAGAGTCAGTACAACTGTAGATTAGACGCATAGAGGAGTGTGGATCAGTATGGCTTTGGATTAGACACAGAGAAGCGCAGATCAGTATGACTGGGGATTAGACACTTAGAGGAGTGAGGATCAGTAGCCTAGCAAGCAGAAGCCTAGTAGATGGTTGGACACTTGTACAGCCCATTTATTTCTATGGGAAAATTCGGAATTTAGAGAGAATTATTTCTAATCAAGAAGCTATACAACATTCCAAATCCGATTGAACATTCCGGAACTGTAACAGTGTTGAAATCTCAAAGACTAAAGACCAAGAAGAAATAGAACCAAGAAGTAGAACTATAGTGTTGGCATTGCTTTGCATTGCACAATCACGAACTAGCGGTTCCAGAAACTCCTTTCACCGTATGGTGCAAACTTGTGCACACGCAGCCACTTACCCGAGTATTTATCAGGCTCCGCGGCAGCTGAGAGTACATGTTACAGCGGGGAAAACACAAGCAAGTAAGAATAGATGTTGCGTCCCTGTTTAACATGGCCTCTGGGAGCCATTAGAGCAGTTGCTAATCTTTTCACCAGGTGCAAAACGCACACCTCTGATTAGTATTATTTGTTCCACAGCTTCCAAAGCTTACGTCTTCCGCAAACTACTGCAGCATGAATTCCAAATCAGTCTTGATAGTTCAATTTAAATTCAGCTTATGCAGTCGATAGGACCACATTTTCTGCATTTCTCGCATTGACTGATATCTCTTTTGAGCAAGTGTCAAATAATTACTTCCCCTTCCCAGAGAACTGAATTTACCCCGCGAAGTGATGGAAGTGACCTTTCTTGTTTTGTTTTTGTGACTTATTTTTAATTTCATTTTCATGTTCTTAGCTCGACCCAAATGGGTTTACCAAACTGTATAAAGACAGGGAATTTGGTTAATGTGTGGTGGGCTAGGGTTGGATAGAGTGTGGTAGGGTAGAGTCGGGTAGGGTGTGGTGGGGTAGAGTCGGGTAGGGTGTGGTGGGGTAGAGTCGGGTAGGGTGTGGTGTGGTGGGGTCGGGTAGGGTGTGGTGTGGTGGGGTAAGGTCGGGTAGGGTGTGGTGGGGTAGAGTCGGGTAGGGTGTGGTGGGTTAGGGTCGGGTAGGGTGTGGTGTGGTGGGGTCGGGTAGGGTGTGTTGTGGTGGGGTAAGGTCGGGTAGGGTGTGGTGGGGTAGAGTTGGGTAGGGTGTGATGGGTTAGGGTAGGGTGTTGCTGGATTAGGGTTGGTAGGGTGTGGCAGGGTATGTTCGCATAGGCTAGGGTAGTGTCGGGTAGGGGATGGTGGGGTAGAGTCGGGTAGGGTGTGGTGGGTTATGGTCAGGTAGGGTGTGGTGGGGTAGAGTCAAGTAGGGTGTGATGGGGTAGAGTTGGGTAGGGTGTGGTGGGTTAGGGTAGGGTGTTGCTGGATTAGGGTAGGTAGGGTGTGGCGGGGTATGGTCGCGTAGGCTAGGGTAGTGTCGTGTCGGGTGTGGTGGGGTAGGGTCAGGTAGGGAAGTTAGGAAGGGGTAGGGTAGGGTAGTGTAGTGTAGGGTGGGGCTCTAGCTATAGACAGAAGCCACCCAGCACCCAGCTCATGCTACCACCACATGTTGAAGCATGGTCCGAATTTACGACAGGCTCTATGAACTAAACTAAACAAATATCATGGCAATGGATTATGACATATATATCATATCTACATCTACCACCGGAGACAAGAGGAGAACCGTCCCAGTGACGGTATCCAGTAGAACCCATTTTTCAGAAAGCGTATCACCACCGTTGTGAACAATTCTGGCTGTATCTAGAACCAAGCATTTCTCATCAATACAATCTGAATGTCCCTGCCTGAATCTTATTGGCTGAAGTATGTAGCCTTGGAGGAATTTGTAGCACACTTGAGGACGCTAATCATGGTTAACCGAAGACAAGCATGGAACAAGCTTCCACTGACTGTCCAAATTCTTCACCATCCTCAAGCGTCTATCTCTTTGGGAAGCACATACATAAACACTAGTCCCATTGAAACGTCCTGTGTTCTACTAATGTCTGAATTCTGTTTCTGGTATCTTTCTTTCTAGGCCCAGTGCTGACTTGGCAGTGTCTTTGCCCAGGGACAGTTTGGACTCTGACCTATACGCACCAGCCAGTCCCCGGTTGGACAACAGTGGAAGTTGTTATGGATCATAGCGAATGCCCCATCCAGTAAATGTAAATGGACCCTGTACCCTTATACACTGGCCCTTAGATTTCCCTTCTACTTTATCATCATGATTTTACACAAGGGTTAGCAGGGTCACTTCACTTCTCCATCTATTCATTCCCTTCCTTTTTCTCCTCTGCGGGAGCGAGGGAGGAAGGCGTGACTAGGCTGCTGTAGCCGTGATCGCCGCTAACAACCGGAGATGTGAGATTGAGCGCTTGTCCCAATCATTGCACCCTGAGAGTGCGCCAGTAGTGGGGCGTGCATGCTAGAAACCACGCACACACTGCGGATGCAATACTGTATACCCACACACAGTTTGGCAGCCTGCCTGCCTGCCTCCCTGCCTGCCTGTTGCTAGTCTTCCAGCTCAGGTCACCACTCTCATCGTCCTGCTCCCAGTGGGGCTTTCTCAGTGTGTGCTTTAAGAGCAGCCCAAGGCCTGGCTCATGCCTGCATGCATGCTGATATCCCAGCCCATATCCTATGGTGACGCAGGGAGAGAACTCACCTGCAAATCTCCATCATTATCGGAGCACTCTGTACTCCGTGCTCTGGTCAGGTATGGATGACTTGTTTTCGGCTTCTGGGTTTGTGATGTTCCCGCTGGTTTTGTCTAGGTAGGAGTGCTTGAGACGGCTCTTGGCTGAAAGCAGTGACATATTAGCTAAATGAATCTAATCGTCAAGGGTTATTATATTTGTTTTGCCATGCTACTCAGATGGAATTATGTAATTACATATTTAATCACCTAGAAAATGACAGTCGTTGCCTTTGATTTACATTGCATAGCAACAGGTATGCACCTGTAATACATATAATACATGGTGGGAGATAAATATGTAGTTGCAGATTAAACTAAGTTTCTTTCTAGTCACCTGTGCCAACTTGTTAGTGTATATATATATATATATATATATATATATATATATATATATATATATATATATATATATTTTTTTTAAATAAAAATAATAAAAATATATATATATATTTTTTTTTTATTTAATATATATATATATATTTTCTTTTTTTTTTTTTTTTTTTTTTTTTAAGCAAAAATTCTGGCCCTCAAAGACCTGTTAGTCCGCCTCTACTCCACTTATTATTCTAAATTAGAAGCACCTGTTTGAGGTCATTATGAGGTGCATAAACACACCTGTCCACCCCACACAATCAGTAAGACTCCAACTACTAACATGGCTAAGACCGAAGAGTTGTCCAAAGACACCAGAGACAAAACTGTTGACCTCCACAAGGCTGGAAAGGACTACGGGGCAATTGTCAAGCAGCTTGGTGAAAAAGGATCAACTGTTGGAGCAATTATTAGAAAATGGAAGAAGCTAAACATGACTGTCAATCTCCCTCGGACTGGGGCTCCACGTAGGATCTCACCTCGTGGCGTATCAATGATCCTAAGAAAGGTGAGGAATCAGCCCAGAACTACACGGGAGGAGCTGGTCAATGACCTGAAGAGAGTTGGCACCACTGTTTCCAAGGTTACTGTGGGTAATACACTAAGACGTCTTAGTTTAAAGTCATGCATGGCACGGAAGGTTCCCCTGCTTAAACCAGCACACGTCCAGGCCCGTCTTAAGTCTGCCCATGACCGTTTGGATGATCCAGAGGAGTCATGGGAGAAAGCTCTGTGGTCAGATGGTCTTAATTCCACCCGCCGTGTTTGGATGGAACAGGACGACTGCACTGTATTAAGGAGAGGATGACCGGGGCCATGTATTGCGAGATTTTGGGGAACAACCTCCTCCCTCAGTTAGAGCATTGAAGATGGGTCGTGGCTGGGTCTTCCAACATGACAATGACCCAAAGCACACAGCCAGGATAACCAAGGAGTGGCTCCGTAAGAAGCATATCAAGGTTCTGGAGTGGCCTAGCCAGTCTCCAGACCTAAACCCTATAGAAAATCTTTGGAGGGAGCTCAAACTCTGTGTTTCTCAGCGACAGCCCAGAAACCTGGCTGATCTGGAGAAGATCTGTGTGGAGGAATAGATCAGAATCCCTGCTGCAGTGTGTGCGTACCTGGTGAAAAACTACGGGACCTCTGTAATTGCAAATAAAGGCTACTGTACCAAATATTAACACTGATTTTCACAGGTGTTCAAATACTTATCTGCAGCAGTAACACACAAATAAATTATTAAAAAATCATACATTGTGATTTCCGGATTTTTTTTTAGATTGTCTCTCACAGTGGACATGCACCTAAGATGAAAATTTCAGACCCCTCCATGATTTCTAAGTGGGAGAACTTGCAAAGTCGCAGGGTGTTCAAATACTTATTTTCCTCACTATATATATATATATATATATATATATATATATATATATATATATATATATATATATATATATATATATATATATATATATATATAGCTCTTGATAAAAGACCATCTCAAAAAAAGTCAAATGTAACCACCTCAGGGTCCAGACCTCAGCTAGCTGACCTAGCACCTAGAATTTTTTTTCTTCACCCTTATGCTTCTACCACACATTAAAATTTCCTAAGATAACTTTTCTGGTCATATTTTTAACACCATAGTAATTCAAACACTTGAAACACAATTTAAACAATTGAAAAAATATGGAACCACTTATTGAAAAAATATATGGTAGGTGTTAAGCAGCGTTCTTACAGGACATGATGAAAACCACTAAGAATTAGGGAAATATATATATATATATATATATATATATATAATGTTCAAAATAAGTGCTATTGGGAAGAAAGATAAACAATACATGATGATAAATTTAGACTGACACGATCAATGTTTATTGAGCTACACATACAGAAGTCTGTCTCTCCGTATGGTGTTAGGCCCCCATGTTTGCTAGCGCAGCATGCCAGACGTCTCAGCATGGAGTTGTAGAGGTTCCTAATTCTCAGTGGTTTTCACCATCTCCTGTAAGAACTGCTCAACACCTACTTTATATTTTTTAATATGCGTGTTTAAATTAAATTCCATTGAATTCTATTATAGCATTAAAAGTATGACCCCTAATAGTAATCTTAGGAAATGCATGGTATAAGCGTAAAACTCCAGGAAAGAATGATGAGTAGGTGCTCGATCCAGGAGGTAGGAATGCGCAAGAGTCATTCTAGGCTTTGTGGGTGCAGGCAGTGGTAATTAGTGGTTGTATCTGGTGACTGCAGGCAGTAATGCCAAAACACATTCAGCAATGCTGAAGTCTGGATGCTGGGGTGGTTACATTTGACTTTTTACCGCGAATGCCGTCACCGGGTAATGGTTTATCAAATCATAGCCAATCTATGTCTTGTTTTCTGAATTTAAAATTCCAGTTACTGTATGGCAGGTGTTGCTATCGGCCGTTGCCTTAAGCAATCAGCTCATTATCTGTTTTTGTTATTTGAATTTGAAGCTCCTGCTGTGCTCAAAAATATTTAAGGTTACCCAGGGGACTTCTAAATGCAAGATCCCATCCTATATAGAGTGCAGTATGTCATTTTGTCCCCATTTAAAGCCTAAAATTCATTTAATCACGTTTCTTTACTATTCTTTCCGAGAATTTGGGATTTAAAAAGGCACTGTGTCCAAAACATCAAAGCAAATGTCTACCTCAGTGCCTCAAAGGTAAGACATGAATGATCCATAAACATTAAGCCATAAGCTTTAACACTGAATGACTTGGTGTAGGATTTAGGGTATGCTGTGCTTGTGAACAGTGGACGCATGCTTTATCGTGAATGGTGCTGAAGTGTTGGATATGTAATATGAGAATGCAGGAAGTCATGTGTCTAGAGTCTTGCTATTGGCCATCGGATTAGGTAGGGTGAAGCCTGCACTGCTGTAAGCAATTGGCTATATACTGATGTCATGATGTTGTAGTCCATAGTATGCTTGGAAACTGCGTCACACATATTTCTTCATGTAGCAACTTTTGCTCATTTTCTTTCTTGCATGCTATCTCTCTATTTTTCTCATTCACTCCCTCTTTTGCACTCTCGCGTGCTCACTTGCGCTCTCTAGTAGCGTTATAACCTATAGCTCCATTCAGAATAGCTTTGCCATTTATAGAGTGGGTGAACGTGCCCCTATATAAAACAATAGATGAGGGGGATGTGTTGGTTGAAAGGTCACTGTGGATCTTTCCTTTTGCTAGTTAGACTCTTGTGAAACGATAAGCCTATTAGCATAGCAAATAGAACATTGTGGTGAGTACAGTGGTCCTAAATTCCATACTCTTGCAGACCAATACCAGTAAGGCTGAAAGTGGAAAGATGGACAGATCACAAATTAATTTATGGATTATTAATGTGCCATGGTTCAAACCATGATGACCATTAACAGACAATGTACTGTGCTGGTCTAGCTTCAAGTGCCCCGAGTGTTTCCCCCCTCTCTTACAGTGATATAATCGTCCCAATACAAGAACCCAGGAGTCATTTTACATATAGAGACATTATCCACTTACCTACCTTTCAGTTCCCTCAGTAGCCACTTTATAAGCCCCGCCCAGCTCTATAGGTCCACTATATGAGGATACAATTACACACTGTAATGCATCCAGAAGGTCATGCACAACATTCTACCCATTCAGTTCTTTATTCTAAGACGTCCAGCTTCGCCACCAGATCAGCTTTGTGGGAGGCGTTCTTCTTGGATTCTGAGGATTAGGGTGGGTGCACACTGTGAGTTGACCTGAAATGATCAAACTGCTGTGATTTGAGTTCTCCATTATGTGCCTCTAATAATAATAATTAAGCTTCACTATAAAACACAGCCATTCCGAGACACAAGGAACCCATGGGTAGCACAGCACTGGCATTACAAACCTGGCATCAAATCAGACCTACACCAACTTTATTTGAGTTTCCTGAATCCTGCAGGTTTCTTTGCTTAGCTTTGCTTGTGCTGGTTTCCAGACACACTACAGTCATCATATGCAGTAAACAGATACGGAGCAAGAGGTATATAAAAGTACAAGTTATACAAAATACATAATATAAGAAATGACAAAAAAATGAATAATCTCTAGTGTTGGGTAAAACTATACAAAGGTACATGTGTAATTGCACAGTTAGACTCTATTGCCAGTAGAACTCACTCACACATCCACATCATTGAATTCAGGTGTTGCGATCACTTCCGTGACCACAGGGGTATAAAACCAGACTGCTCTTACAGACATTAGTGAGAGAATGGGTCGCTCTCAGGAGCTCAGTGAATTCCAGAGTGGTACCGTGATAGGATGCCACCTGTGTAACAGTTCAGTCGTGAAATTTCCTCCCTACTAAATATTCCACAGTCAACAGTCAGTGAGATTATAACACGGTGGAAGCGATGGGGAATGCCTGGGGACTCAGCCATGAAGTGGTAGGCCACGTAAAGTGGCATAGCAAGTTCATCGGATGTTGGGGCGCATAGTGCACAGAGGTCACCAATTTCCTGCAGAGTTGATCACTACAGGCCTCCAAACCTCATGTGGCCTTCAGATTGGCTCAAGAACAGTGTGTAGAGATCTTCTTGGAATGGGTTTCCATGACTGAGCAGCTGCATCCAAACCTTACATTGCCGAATGCAGTGGTGTAAAGTGCCGCCACTGGCAGTGGAGACGTGTTCTCTAGAGTGGCGATGCTTCTCCATCTGGCAATCCAATGGAGGAGTCTGGGTTTGGCGGTTCCCAGGAGAACGGTTCTTGTCTGACTGCACTGTGTCGAGTGTAAAGTTTGGTGGAGGGGGGATTATGGTCTGGAGGTGTTGTTCAGGACTTGGGCTCCGTCCCTTAGTTCCTGTGAGAGGAACTCTTAATGCTTCAGCAGAGACTCTGGACAGTCTCATGCTCCCCACTTTGTGGGAACAGTTTGGGGACGGCTCCTTCCTGTTCCAACATGACTGCGCACCAGTGTACAAAGCAAGCTCCATAAAGACATGGATGAGCGAGTGGTGTGGAGGAACTGGACTGGCCTGCACAGAGTCCTGACCTTAACCCGATAGAACACCTTTGGCATGGATTAGAGTGGAGACTGAGAGCCAGGCCTTCTCGTCCAACATCAGTGTCTCACCTCACAAATGCATTCCTAGAAGAATGGTCAGAAATTCCCATAAACACATTTCCAACCCTTGTGGAAAGCCTTCCCAGAGGAGTTGAAGCTGTTATAGCTGCAAAGTGTGGGCCGACATCATATTAACCCCTATGGATTAAGAACAGGATGTCACTCAAGTTCATATGATTGTGTAGGCAGATGAGCGAACACTTTTGGCCATACTGTGTATATATTGCACAGTTACTGAAAGATATTGCACAGATATCATATAGATATTGCACAGTTACTGTTCTCTTATCTCAACTAGATAGATACTGATAATAACATGCTACAACACTCAGTACAATGTAAAATTAATTTACTAAAACCTCAAATTTTAATGATTGTGAAATTGTTCATTTGGGTATAGAACAGTAGGCAACGTGGATCGTAGCGTTCCATCAAACTGCTATATGTGTAGACCAACATATCTTCATTTCCGGCCATCGCTGCCATTTGGGTGGTCCACCAACCTTGAAACAGCCCTGACACTGACATTGTATGTTAAGCTAGAGCATCGGGCATGACATGCTCAACAACCAGGAAAGTCAAGGAGGGCAAGCAGAGCAATGGTGCAATTAAAGTGAAGGGATGTAAAACCTTGCTAGCCCGCAGTACGAGAAGCAGTTTGAGAGTGATAGGAGTGGAGGGGAGTTGAAGCAGGAAGCTTGAAGTGTATGATTAAGTGTGTATATGCGGGAGAGAGTGTGTTTTATGTCCATGCGTCTGGAAAAGTATCACTCGCACCTGACAGTCCACTGATAACATGCTTCCTCTCCTGGCCAAGCTATCATTCCCACGGACAAAGGCTTTCGGATTAGCTATGAGATTACCTATGAGGGTGTATCTGTGTTCTTCTGTCCTAAGAGGGCATTTTTCTTCAGCGGAGGGAGAGAGAGAGAGAACGAGAGAGAGAGAGAGAGAGAGAAGGTGACCTATTTAGCCTTTGTTTACTCTGCATCGGAGTATCTGGGGTGGTGGATCGCATGAAGAGGAAGAAAAACGATCCCGGCCCTTTGCCGCCGCTTTTCTGAAGTGCTTCCTGACTAGCGGCGAATGGCTCTGGGGGCCTTTCTGAACATTAGTAGTAATGCCCATAGGAGCTTCCCCTGTGTTTGCCATGTTCATAATTGTGCAAAGGTTGTGAAATTCGACTCCCGAGCCCTGTTCAAGCTGGGCTAGTTTTACCTTCGCCTTAAATAGCTCCAGTGTTCTGGGATATTGTTACAGGGAAGATTAGGAACCGGCAGGTCACCACCAGCCATAGAAATTCCCAACACTGCAACCGATCAATAACTGCCGTCAGAGCCGCACAATGAAACAGCTGTGAATGCACAAACACATCTTCCCTAACCAACAACAACATGAAGAACAATGACTGGCTCTTTCTTCATGGGCTTCCCAAGGACCTCGTTGCATGGCCATGCCTCCTACATGCCAGTGGGGGGACAACACAGTATGCATCACATAATCTCTACGTCAGACAGATCGTTCTATGTGTGGTATTACATCAGCCAATCCATTCCTCACAATAGGAGCCCAATCAACATGAGCCAATCTGATGAAATATGGAAGTCACACTTCCATGAAGGCCAACAAATCCCTTCGGAGGTCAAACAGTCATAGGATGGAATGGAAACGTTTTGCTGAACAGGAGACAGAAATTACAACCAAGCAAGGAGCAGGAAAGGCTGACTATGGTCTGATGCCGAGCTACTGCCCATCCTGTGTGCTCTGATGCTGCTGCTTCATCTGCCTTGGCCAGGCAACACTGCATGCCTGGATTGCTGACTGGTTTGTGGTTGGTGTGGCTCAGTGTGTAAGACCACTACCCACCAGGGAGCTACCACACCATCTAGGAGATGGTGGTTCTATTCCCAGTCTGGGTGACTATGCAGTGCTACACTAATAAGAGACCTTGGGCAAGACTCCTAACACTACACTGGCCCACTTGAAATATGAGTACCCTTGTAAGTTGCTCTGGGTAAGATCGTCAGCTAAATGCTGTACATGCTTGCCTACCGTGAAGCTTCTCTTTGTCCTGTGCTGTGATGGAGCCTCACCTGCATCCCCCTATCTGATGATCCTGCTATTACATAAAAGACTAATCAGACAATTCTTCCTCTGCCTCAGAAACACTGGATGCTTCTCTAATAGAGTATCATCATAGTCTTCCATCTAACAGGTATCCTGTTCAACAATCCTTTTGGTGTTTGTTGGTATAAGGGGGTTGACCTGAAGAGGATGGGTTGCTCGTATGAGCCCTGGGTCCTCTTGAGGGTTCTTCCTCTTGCACTGAGGGAGGTTTTCCTTGCCACTGTCAGCTTTGGCTTGCTCACTGGGGACCTGGATTCTCTTTAAGGCTCAGTAAATTTTTGATTTGACTCTTTTGGTCATGATATCTTTCCTCTGAGAAGACTCCATTTGGACTTTCCTAGACTGCTCTGGAATGTTGTTGCAGGAAAGATTAAGAACGGGCAGGTCACCAACAGCCATAGAAATGACCAACACTACAACCAATCATCAGAGCCGCACAATGAAACACCAGCAAACACACAAACACATCTTCACCAACCAACAACCAAAAACTGGAACTTCACTAACCAGACTGGAAACTCCAGCAGCAACTCCACTCTGGCTCCATCCATTCATGATCACTCGCACCTATATACTATATACCTCCATCAGCTTCCCCACCTTACAGTACTGTTAATGGACTGCACCCAGGACCTGGGCTTGCCTAGGGCCACCTCCTCCTTACCCCTCCCTCTACTTCCATATGGAAGAATTCCACCAGAACAGTGAATCCATTAACACTTCATACATCACTTTTCTATTGCTCACAAATTAATAGATAGAGCTAGCTTTATCCATTGGCTGCTTTGGTTTGCTTGTAACTGTCTTGGTCACATAACCATATATACACACATACATAGAACCATATATCCAGCACATACATCCATATATGCTTATCTAACAACTTGGATTCCACTTCTAGCCTCTAGGGGAGCTATAACTTCTACTGACTCCTTGAGGCCGGAACAGGAAATTAAAGTTTAGAGAAACAGGAAGTAGCTGAAATTGGACAAAACATTAACTCTTTGGTTAGTTGGTGTGCGAGTACTGTCTTTTGTCCATTTGCTGCTAGAAACTGGCATGCTTGCATAACCGTATATACATATATTCCCATATATCGTCATATATAAGCTATATATGCTCATCATACAACTTTGATTCCATGTCAAGCCTCTAAAAGAGCTATAACCACTACTGACTCAAGGCAGAAACAGGAAGTAGGTTGTAGATTGGATAATGCACTCTCTGCCTGAGTTGGCCTATGTGTGAGTACCGTCTTTTCTCCTTTTACTGTAAGTTATTAAGAACTGTGTGGTTTGGGGTAGCATGCTATGGTAACTCCATGCTTTGTTTGTTGAAGTCCTTCATGGTGTCCTGGTTTGGTCTGCTCATTGATTTACCACCTATACATTCTGCTGCAGGTGTAAGGATTACCCTTCAGGTTACTCACCTGGAATTTCAGCTAAAGACTTTGGATGAGCATCTCAACCAGAACCCCCCATGTCTCCTGGGACTTCAACAAGGATCAACCCATTCCTTCTACAGACATAGGTGAGGTTATTGAGTTTTGAAGCCTATGAACTGTTGGTGTTGTAGGGGTTATTGTATTAGAGTTGAAATAGACGTTCAGGGCTTCAGCATTAGGATGCAGTTGTGTACTCCATTTGTAGCCTTGGTATGCTTTTATGTTAGACCTCCTGTATACAGATCCAGTCTGTCACAGTCTGATGGGTGCAGGTTACATTTTAACCCCTATGTGTTTCAGTGTGGCTCCTATTTAGCTGGGCAGTTACATTGGCAGTCTCTTGATTACAAACCTAGGGGTCAAAGGACAGTGCTTTTAGGGTATGTGGCATTTCGCCATGTAGGAACACCTGCAACAAGAAGCCTCAAAAAGAGCTTTCCCACTTGAGGAAGCATATTGAAGTCTTGGGTCAGGGAAAAAACTGGCCCTGGTTGTTTTCTTGCTTTGTTGATTATGGATTTGTCTGCATTGTACCAGCCTGACACTGTGACTGTGCGACTGCTGTGATAAGAATGAGTGCGGGACGCGTGCTCAGCAGATGTATCATTGACTCTTTGGCTCCCATGTTAAACCACCCCACTGCTTTATCCCACATTACAATACAAATCCTCTTCTGGGAAAACCATTCCAGCCAATATTTTTGACTCGTATGGCCTAAAAGTATCTGATCTGGCCTTGCCTTGGGACACAAACCAATGGTGCACTGAAGACTTGTTGACCCAAGCGTATATCATCGCTGTCCAAAGAAAACCAAGTTTCTTCAAATTGGCAAAAACTTAATTATAATGCAATTTAATGGAACCAGATTTTGGGACCAAGCACTTTTGGGACCAAGCACTTTTTGGGATATTTCTATTGGTTGGTTCATCATGAAATTTCCACGCTGAGTAAATAGCAGTGGTTGTGTTCAAATGGATAAAAGTCAATATCGACAAAACAAATTGAGACACGTTCTTCACTGGATAGCGAAATTCTTATTTATGTTTCAGAGCTGCAATAGAGAGCAGCATTTTTCAGAATAGTGAGTCTCCTGATTTCATTCAGATTCTGACGCCCCTTTTGAGGTGTCAAGGTCCAGTATGGAATAAGACTGGGCATGTAAACAAGGCACAAGCTCTAATATAGATTCAGCAGAGTTTAGCTTCCACTGAAAAGTGTCTAGACATTTCAGAGGGTTTTACACCAACGTAATGAGCTGGAATGTTCTGTTCTCTGAAATCCAAACTTCTTGTACTTCTAAGCTATGAGGAAAAACGTCAATGGACACTTGGACCACAGTTCAGTTTGCAACTCCTTTCCAACTGCTGTCTTCAGATTCTCCCCTCAAATTGTGTGTGCTTCGAGTCTAGCTGTGAAGCGAACTGTTTAAATTGCGTGGAAGAAGCTTGGTCATTTTGCGAATTCCCAATGGGTTGGCATGTCCCGTCTCTGACAACTGATTGAATGAACCACTGAGCGGCAGTGAGCAGAAATGGAGCGTTTGAGTGGGAACAAGTGCTTGTTTGCCAGCACAGCCCTGGCCCATTGACATGTGCTGCAATAGCTATACTTCCTGTGGGGATTATTTCTCCTTTTGCTCCGTTCAGAACAAAAACGGGCAATTAACAGCTCCAGAATTCTGCTTAAGTACAACGCTTATTTATTCATTTATCATCATAATGGTTTTGATTATTTATACAACATTCTTAATTGGCCTATTCTGAAGGAGCGCATTTTGGCAGTAAGTTGCCAAGAGCTTAGGAACAGGTTTGCAAATACCATCTTGACACTATTATCCTTTATTGGGAGAGAATAGGGCAAGTGACAAGCCAAAAATCATACAACTGAATAAATGCACAAATCCCAGATGGAATTAACTGACAGGAATAAAAATTGGTGGGTAGGTTTGACATTGTGAGACATGCCAATGGTTCAAGTTTCATCCTTGGTGTAAGCAAGGATGGGCCTTAATGCTTTACCTGTCTGACACAGGAGCCAATGTCCGACGTGGACATTCAGGGAGCAGTGGTGTGTATGTGTATATATGTACGTGTATATGTATATGTGTATGTGTGTATATATATATATATATATATATATATATATATATATACACATACTTATACACCTACATACATACTTATACACCTACATACATATATATATATATATATATATATATATATATATATATATATATATATATATATATATATATATATATATATATATATATATGTATGTATGTATGTATGTATGTATATGTGTATATATATGTGTGTATATATGTATATGTGTATATATATATATATATATATATATATATATATGCCTTTGTATTTGTGTATATGTATAAGATATGATGGTATGTATGTGCATATATATGTTGCTTATACTGAAATCTGGTGAAAGTGATCCAGGCACAAAACCAAGCATGTTATGCAGCTTGGTTAATGACATTGTTCTAATTAAATAAGAACCAGCCACTCTATGGGTTGTTGAGCGAAATTCTTGAGTGGCATCTTGCTGCCTTAATTTGTTGGAGATAAACTTTCTTGGCCAAGCAAAACTGTTTCCCGTGAACAAAATGCTCATGCGTTTCCGTAAGTGCCCTGAAGTAGCCATAAAGAGCAACAACGAAAACAACCTTCTGCGAAAGTACAGTAATTAACTGTAGTTTATTGGCCATTGGGGCTTTGCTTTATGGTTCCATTTTAATTACTTTTGTTTTAGATGCATGCGGCGCATCATCGGTAGCATTACAGTCATCTCAGTCTCATCAGGACTTTTCTAAATCATCCTTTTGTCCTCGAGGAAGGGCCAATGCCAGGTAAAATTAGAACATTCCAAACTCCATGGTGGCATACAGCTCTCCCAAACAAAGCAGCGGAGATGGACCCTCCTGGAGAGTTTCGTTCCAGCTCTAATGCAACAGCAGCTGGGTCTGTAATTTGGAGGAATACTTAAATGGCTGGATACGGTGTTTAATTAGGGCTGCAAATAATGAAGCAGACATCTATACCTTGATCAGTGGTCTGTTTCTGAGCGCATAATTGCTCTTGGCTGGATATTCTTGGGTAGTGAACCTCTCTCAACGTGTAGCAGTGATCCATGTTTTCCTGGTAACTGCACAGATACAACCTGGTTAAGCTCCATAGAAAAGCACTGCCATTAGATTAGGATTGAGAAGCTTCATATGACCCCAAGGTCACCATGCCCAATGCCACAGGTTGGGTAGGGTGGTATAAAGACCCTCAACTTTGGACTATGGGGCAATGGAGCTCCATTCTCTGGAAGCGTAGCATTTGTGATCCAGAACTAATTATCTAACATCAGTACCTGTGGCTTGGTACAATCAAATCCTTCCAGAAATGCTCCCAAATCCGGTGTAAAGCCTATTCAGCTTTTTTTCACATTGCTTTCTGATGTTCTACATGGATGGCATGTGATTTTGACTGGAATGGAAAATGCCTATTTTGCCTTGTTTGACGAGAACGTGAATAATTACATGAGCTCCGTTCTGATTGGCTGGTTTACAGTGAGAAGCCACAGTGATCACACAGAAGCAACATGTGGAAAGACACTAAATAACATGAGCCTCTGTGTAAATTAGTTCCAACCTCATACAATTTAGTTAGCTATGCTAGTTATTTGGAACTAATGCTAGTAGCTAACGTTACCTATCCCAGCTACTGGCTTTCCATCTGTATTCCCAAAGTAGATTAAAGCTGTTCCTCACTATGAAACACTATGAAACTCATCGATACAGTCACGCAGCATGGCTGCTACTTACAGGCTGCTGTTGGGGTTGTGATTAAACGTGCAGAGCAAACTGACAACTTTTGTCAAGGACCCGAAGAAACTTGCGGGAGCTTGTGGAAATTGTGGTTCCAATTGGCAAACTTTTTCTATGAATTATCCTTGCCACCTTAAATGATAGCGCAGTTCAACTGTAGCACCGGTGGAAACTGTAGCATTTACGGTGGAATGGACCATTTGAATAAGAAACTGGTGGATCGCAACCCAACTTCAGATTCATTTGAAGATGAACATCAACCATGCCCATTGAAGTGTTCGGTTGCTTGGGCATCCCCCTTCACAGCTTGGAATGGTAAATTTTTTAAATTTAAATCCCTTGTTGATCCCACATTGGGGAAATTTAGTATCTGCATTTAACCCATCCGTGAAGTGAAACAACACAAACACACTAGTGAACACACACACTAGGGTGCAGTGAGCACACTTACCCAGAGCGGTGGGCAGCCCTATCCACAGCGCCTGGGGAGCAGTTAGGGGTTAGGTGCCTTGCTCAAGGGCACCTCAGTTGTTACTGTAGGCTTAGACCGGCGACCCTCCGGTCACAAGGCTGGTTCCCTAACTTCCAGCCCATGACTGCCCCTTTATTTTTGGCTGGTCTACTGCTGGGCGTAAGTTTTGGGGGCATTAATATTAATGATTAAAGGCTGTTATGCATTTAAGGGAAGCACATTGTTTCTCGGAGTGTCAGCGCTATGTACTGAACTCTCCCTAATTAGGCTTAGCAAAGGAAATACTGTTTTTCGGTTTTATGGCACCTTTTGAGTTCCTTCTACATCTGGTGAAGATAAATAACTGTTTATCATACCTGTTAAACCTTCATGGTAGCCAAAAAAGCCCCGTTAAACTGGCTGTATCTTGTCTGGCTGTTTAATTGATGATATTTGTCCCCTGGTGTGCTCCAGCCTCTGGATTCCTGCACCGCTCATGAGAAGCTGGACATTTAATTTTCTCCGCCTTCTATCTTCATAAGACATTAGCAATGCTCCAATTGGAAACCGCGGTTGCCACTGGGGAAAGAAATCTACGGGAAATAGAGTTTTATAGGCGTGAGTAATTAGGCTTTGCTGGTTTGCCACGTTTCTCAGCCCTGCAGCTGAAGAATGGAGGAAAAAACCTTTGGATATGGACCCTGTGCATGCGCCCCAAAGATGGCCACTGTATTAGAAGCCCACTGCTTTGTAGCTCCATTTTGCAGGTGGGTAAACTGTAACTCATATTTTAAAGCCGCTTGTGTCACAGTTCATCCTGTAGTCCTTCATCAGTGGTCAGTTTCTAACCACAGAGCTGGGCTGGTTATTTGAGTTTGGGTTCACTCTCAACCTAGCAGTGACAGTGACAGGTGTATAGACCCTAGTAAGCTCAAAGTGGACAGTGAGTGGAAGTACAGGGTAGGGGGTTCCAATAGAGTGGACAGTAAGGGGAAGTAGAGGATAGAGGTTTCTGATAGAGTGGACAGTACATAGAAGTACGGGGTAGGGGTTTCTAATAGAGCGGACAGTTAGTAGAAGTACGGGGTAGGGGTTTCTAATAGAGTGGACAGTACGTAGAAGTATGGGGTAGGGGTTTCTAATAGAGTGGACAGTTAGTAGAAGTACAGGGCAGGGGTTTCTAATAGAGTGGACAGTACGTAGAAGTACGGGGTAGGGGTTTCTAATAGAGTGGACAGTACGTAGAAGTACGTGGTAGGGGTTTCTAATAGAGTGGACAGTACATAGAAGTATGGGGTAGGGGTTTCTAATAGAGTGGACAGTACGTAGAAGTACGGGGTAGGGGTTTCTAATAGAGTGGACAGTTAGTAGAAGTACGTGGTAGGGGTTTCTAATAGAGTGGACAGTATGTAGAAGTACGGGGTAGGGGTTTCTGATAGAGTGGACAGTACGTAGAAGTACGGGGTAGGGGTTTCTAATAGAGTGGACAGTAAGTAGAAGTACAGGGTAGGGGTTTCTAATAGAGTGGACAGTATGTAGAAGTACGGGGTAGGGGTTTCTGATAGAGTGGACAGTACGTAGAAGTATGGGGTAGGGGTTTCTAATAGAGTGGACAGTACATAGAAGTATGGGGTAGGGGGTTCTAATAGAGTGGACAGTACGTAGAAGTACGGGGTAGGGGTTTCTAATAGAGTGGACAGTACGTAGAAGTACGGGGTAGGGGTTTCTAATAGAGTGGACAGTATGTAGAAGTACGGGGCAGGGGTTTCTAATAGAGTGGACAGTACGTAGAAGTACAGGGTAGGGGTTTCTAATAAAGTGGACAGTACGTAGAAGTACAGGGTAGGGGTTTCTAATAGAGTGGACAGTACGTAGAAGTACGGGGTAGGGGTTTCTAATAGAGTGGACAGTACGTAGAAGTACGGGGTAGGGGTTTTATAGAGTGGACAGTACGTAGAAGTACGGGGTAGGGGTTTCTAATAGAGTGGACAGTACGTAGAAGTATGGGGTAGGGGTTTTATAGAGTGGACAGTAAGTGGAAGTATAAGGTAAGGGGTTTCCAATAATGTGGCCAGTGAGGGCAAGCCCAAGGTAGTGGCCAGTGTGTGTATCTGTAAGGGACTGTGTTAGGTGTGTTTTTGAGCTGTGAGTTATTCGGTTATGAATTGTAAGGCTTATTATGCTGAAATTGCTTTGTCCTTGGGCAAGACTCCCAAGGCAACCCTCACCTACCTCTGTAAGAGATGATCAAGCAGTAAGTCACTCTGGATCAGAGCTTCTGCCAAACACTGTACATGTAAATGAAGGTATGTAGTAATGACAGTAGGTATTTGACGTCTAGTGCCACCGATAGCTGGATACCCTCCGTTATAAGAGGTTAAAAGGCACGTTAATGAACGCATCCTGAAATTCCTCTTCCCGAGCTCCACGCTTGTATTTCCTCAATGCTATCGTTCGTGAAGGAATCTCCCTGGTAGCTCTAGTTGGCAGTGCTTATTTGAGGGCACAGCGGGTGATTGTGGGGTCATTAACGGCAGTGCTGGAAGGCAGCTGTGTGGAGATAGATGTAGAGCGCTCTGCAGGGAGAACCAGGCTTAGAGGTGGACCACAGACGCAGTGAGTAATGAGCAGGCCTGCTTTTACTATGCTCTGTCTCTCTCTCTCTCTTTCTCACTCTCAGTCCTTCTTTTCTCTTGTCTGTGACTCTCGTCCTTTTTTCTTTTCCTCCGCTGTGCCATCATCCTGGGGGACTGACATGAATAGAAGTGCTTTGAGCAAGAGTTAAAATGTGTATGTGTATCTGCAGGACTATGTACATATACTTTTAGCTGTTGTTCTACGGTTTGGAGCAATGGCAGAACCTTGTAGTGCTACACAGAACACATGTTTATATGAAATGATATCTGAATAACCATGTAAAGAATCATTTAGGCATTCAGATTGTTCTTTGAGTCAGTCAAAGAAAAGAAGCCTTGAAGACCCCCTTTTTTCAGACATGTAAATGTCATGGCTGTCATCTCCCGACATCAGTTCTTTACACTGTGTGAACATTCCATGATGAATAGATGAAAATGGTTTGGACAAGGTTACCGATTCAAGGGATATATTGAAGTTAGATGTTTTTCCTTACTGTACCAGAGATGCAAGGTTTCATTACTCAGAGAGAAGAGTCAGATGTGCAGGTAGAACCATAAATGCATTTTATAACTATGTAATTACAATGCATTTGCATAGTAATAACCATGCAGTGTAATTACCTCAATTATAAATGACCAGTGAACATAGTTGGCATCCAAAGCTTCCTTCTTTGCTTCCGCACTGGGGTTCATAGGCCAAAGCAGATAATAAATAATAAGTTATTTACATTTAAGGCATTTAGCAGATGCTCTTATCCAGAGCAACTTACAACCGTGCTTAGTGTTCCGTTGGATAATATTCCAGCTAGTACAGGAAGTGTAGAGCCTAAACTCACCATGAGCCAGTGCTGATACCTAGAGATTAATACACAGACATATATAAAGCAAAAAGAGCACTACCTGGCAACCCCAGCCCAGTGCTCAAACCTATAGAAAAGGAAAGGTCATTATAAGTGCATTATAAGTGTAACATAACACGAGTACATATGTAGTAACCCTGTAGAAAGGGAAATAATGACAGAACAAACTTTCACTCTGTTGTCTCGTCTGTGTCTGTATGTCGAATGACTTTGAAATACATAGTGCACAATTCAAAACATGTACATGAGCTCTTGTTTACATTTTTCAATGCAACAATTACATCACATTCGGTATTTTCAGTCAATGCTTTCTTTAACTTCAACTCCTTATCTTTTAACATTAATCCAATTAAAACAAAAATACAAGACAAAAGACATTATAACGTTTTCTGTCAAACACTGTTACATGTACCTCTCATCATCTTGAACAGTTATATGTACCTTGTGGTGCTTTGCTAACTACGGCTAACTAGCCGCTACGTTGCTAACAACATCCAACACAGATAAAAATGCTTTTCAAACAACAAAACACGGTGTCAGTATGACGATATACTGGATTAAACTCATCCTCAAAAGAAATATTCGTATTTTGTGCGTTTTTATCTGTAGAGAGGGAAACAATGACAGAACAAACTTTCCGCTCTGTTGTCTCGTCTCTGTCTTTCTGTCGAATGAGCAACGACACAGCGAGAGCGCCCCTCCCAGGCTGAAACAGGCATGAGCAATCGATAACATTTTAATCCAGTATATCAGACAGTACTAACCGAAAACAGATCAACTTCTCAATATACAAAACGATGTCTTGATAATGAAAGTGAATATAAAGAAAATGTCTAAGTTTAACCCTTTACACATACACACAGCTTTGCCTTTAATAATTAAGGTTTAGTAGAATGCATGCCTAAATCATTTTATGCTTGTCTCAAACTCCATCAATATAGTAACAGATGCAGTCTATAAGATGTAAGAAATAACAGTTTTGAATGTATATCAGATCTATTTTATGTGCTGCAGAGATATCTCCTGACGTTAGCATGCTAACCAGCTAGGCCTGGCCATCCTGTCTCATAATACCACTGTTGGAGTGGAGTCAGTCCAATGGGAATGGGATGTAGAGATAGCGCTGCTGCCCTGATGGCGTATTCTAACCTCTTGTTGATCATGCTGAAGGTGCTGCTCGCAGTTAGATCATTAAAAAGGCCAATGGTAGAAGAAGTAAGCACAACAATGGCTGAAGCTCCTGGTGAGAGACCATTATATAACCACTGCTCCTTAGCATTGGTGCTGCTTTCCCCCACTGGAGATGCTCATGGTGAGTAAATGAATGAGGTTTGATGTTGAATGTTGCTCAGAATTTTTCTCTACACTGGTTGGTTAATGCTAACATTTGAAGAGCAGGGTCTGTGCACTTCCTTGTTTCTTATGACAGGGCTGGTGGGCACCACAACTTCCTGGTGATAAGTATTTAGCTGTTCGAGCCACACAATCAGAATAGTAGACATTTCGAAATCTAGAAACAAATAGCTTTGTATTAGTATTAGTCCAAAGTAATTGCAAATGATTGGCTAAAAGGAGTGACTGCATGTGGGTGTGGCCAAAGACCATAGTGTGAAGGAAGTAGCTGAATCTGCAGGTGAATGGAAGTGTACGGTCATACGGGTCTACCAGCAGTGACCGAAATGCCAGTCTATAGGGAATTCTCCTTGGAATTGTGCCAGGGAAGGCACCCACCAAATCTGGCCAAACTGCGAACCTCTTTGAAGGCCTACATCCAGAAACTTGGCCAGTCCATGCCAAATCCAATCACAGCCATTGGTTGCCTATACACATGTTACAGTTTGGTGGGCTTATGTAGCACTATTTGTGTTTTGGCTTGCCTCATGCTTTCAAGGGTCCAATGCTACTTCCGGGGGAAACCGTTTAGACAGAACACAACATATCAGCTATAGAGCATTGTAGTTTACCATAGGGTCCATTAGCCATGTATTCCGTTTCTCGTTTCTGGCAAGGAGAAAACCAGTTTGGATTCCAAGTTGGGCATTATGCTGCCTACTGAATGAGATGTGTCTGTAGAGGTCTATGGCACCGTTTGGCCAAATGCTGTTCTTGGAGCATGCTAATCTTTGGGATATTGGTTTCTATTGCTTCGATTTGATTTTTGGCCAGACTGTTGGGTTGGGTTGGGTTATGTATGTGAAATGTGTTTGTGTTTCACACTGGCTGGCCTGATTGCGAGGTATTCATGGAAACACCTCCTAATGGCACGGCGCTGAAGATGGACTGGCACTTGTCTCTGTGAAAATTCCATCAGCAGGTTGGGTTCAGGTCAGAGCACGTGGAGGACTCACGTGTGCGCGTTCACATCTTCCCTTTGAGTTTTTTTGACACCTTATTTCATGGCTCTGTGCCCATTCTTTAGATCGTATAGGATGGGCGAGCATGTGCGGGTGTGTGTGTGGTAATTAATTTCGTTCCTACTTCAAAGGGCTGAAGACAGGCCTGCTTGTCCGTGGATATCCCAATGGTGCTGTCGGAGGAGGGTCAGAGGATCGCTCAGACACACATACACACTCTTCACTGTAGTCCCTTGCAAATGAGCAGCATTGCAAGTTTCTATGGACAATATACAGTGGTGCTTGGAAGTTTGTGAACCCTGTAGAATCTCATATTTCTGCATAAATTTGCTCTGGAACTTCATCAGATGTTCACACAAGTCCCCCTAAAAAGTGCAACCTTAAAAAATGAAAAAAAGAATGTTGTAAAAAGCAATTAAGCAATTATTACTCAACTTGAATCAATGGAGCCAGGCATTAATTGCTCGGTAAAAAATCTTTTGGTGTAAAGTTGCCATTTTGGAGAGACTTTTTGTGATGATATACAGTATATATTACTCCATTAGCCGTTAGCCGTGTCTGAAGTTGGCCTTCTCGGTTTTGCGTTGATGTTACTGAGGCCAGTGAATTGAGAAAAACATCTTCTAGTAGAAGAGAAAGTTTCAGTTTGACCACCAACTGGGATATACTGTATATGTATCTCAGTTGATGGTTAAACTGAACATTTGTCTTCATCTACGTCTCATAGTATAATATCGTAGTATAATATATATATAAATAATTATATATAATAATATATAAATAATCATGCTGCTTGAACAATATGTCAGCCATTATAACCATGTAAGCACAGTGCTATAGCAAATGCTGATGGGTTTTGGAGAATTGGTCAAATTTGTTTAGTCAATTAAATTTACCACCTTGTGGTCACTGTGGTCATTTTTGGTTCAGCTTAACTTGATGTCATCCTCTGGTCTCACACGGATATAAAAATCTAAATTTTGCCAGAAAATAAAAGTTTAAACATGGCAGGCTTCCGTTGTCTAAAAATACCAGAGCAGGCAGAGAAGTTGGGCTTTCCATTTCACACCATTTGAATCATGTGTTATAATTTTATTCTTATTTTTATTATTATTATTATTATTATTATTATTATTGTTATTAATTATAATAATAGTAGTAATAGTAGCAGTAGTAGTTGCAGTAGTAGTTGCAGTAGTAGTTGCAGTAGTAGTAGTAGTAGTAGTAGTAGCAGTAGTACTAGTAGTGGTGCTTGTTGTCGGTGTTATTTGTTGCTATTATTGTTGGTGGTGGCTGTTGGTGTTGTTGTTGTTCTTATTCTTCTTATTATTGTTGTTATCAATAATAATAATAATAATAGTAGTAGTAGCAGTAGTAGCACTAGTGGTGCTTGTTGTTGGTGTTATTTGTTGTTATTGTTGGTGGTGGTGGCTGTTGGTGGCAGGGTGGTTAGTTGTTGTTGTTGTTGTTGTTGTTGTTGTTGTTAATAATAATAATAATAATAATAATAGTAGTAGTGGTGCTTGATGGTGGTGTTATTTGTTGTTATTGTTGGTGGTGGTGGCTGTTGGTGGTGGGGTGGTTTGTTGTTGTTGTTATTGTTATTAATAGTAATAATAATAGTAGTAGAAGTAGTAGTAGTAGTGATGCTTGTTGTTGGTGTTATTTGTTGTTATTATTGTTGGTGGTGGGTTGGGTTGTTGTTGTTGTTGTTGTTGTTGTTGTTGTTCATCATCTTCTTCTTCTTCTCCTTCTTCTTCTTATTATTATATTAATAATAATAATAATAGTAGTAGTAGTAGTAGTAGTAGTAGTAGTCGTGCTCGTTGTTGGTGTTATTTGTTGTTATTGTTGGTGGTGGGGTGGTTAGTTGTTGTTGTTAATAATAATAATAATAATAATAATAATAATAATAATAATAATAATAATAATAATAATAATAATAATATTATTATTATTATTAATAGTGGTAGTAGTAGTGTTAATAGCAGTAGTAGTAGTAGTGGTGGTGCTTGTTGTTGGTGTTTTTTGCTTAATTTTGCTTATTGGCCAGCAGTCATTGAGGAATTGTATTATCAATCATACTTTTAAATCATTCAATTTTACTTTCAAATGACCTGACAGTTCGCTGAAACCACACTGAGGCTGTCCTGATTCTGAAGTGGGCGTGTAAGCGTGCTAAAGCTACATGCTGGTTTTAATATGGGTTTTTTAAGCGTTATCTCATCACTTTCCTTTGTTCTGCTCTTTACCGCCAGGCTTCAGGTGGAACACAGAGGAGCGTTACCAGGAGTGCGAATAATGCCCTTCATTTCCCTCTCGCTCTCTCTGTAGCGCCAAGATGCATTGTGGGCACCCCTGATAACGCTCTGCAGCGGAAGATGAGAGAGATTTAATGAAAACTTACTCCGGCACCGCTTAATTCAAGCCTCGACATATCACAGCGGCCTTTAAAGTTTGCTCCTCGTAATGCGGGGTCAGTGGGAGAAGCGGATGGGTATAATTGGATGCTGGATGTGAAGCATGCGCTGTGAAGAGATTTAACGTTTCTTCGTGACATGATTCTACAGAGAGGAAGTGTTATTGAGAAGCTTTTAGAGTAGGACTGACAACGCTGAGAACTCGAGGAAAGCAGTGCTGACCTTTTTGCCTGGTATTTTCTTACCTTGTGAAATACTTTACAGATTAACACAGATTCAAACAAACCTGAAAACTTGCATTAATACACCCTGAATATTGAAGCTGCATGGGATGGATTATCACAGGACACCATTAAGAACCTCTACAACTCCATGTGGAGACGTCTGGCATGTTGTGCTAGCAAACATGGCAGCCCATGCCATACTGAGAGACAGACTTCTGTATGTGTAGCTCAATAAATATTGATCATATCAGTCTGAATTTTTTATTATGCATTGTTCCTGGTAACCTTTAATCTCCCTCCCAGTAGCACTGCAATTCCACATGTCCTTCTGGGTGCAGCTGTTATTTTGATGTCTAATGACAAAGTTGAGTTAAACTGAGTTAAACTGAGTTAAACTGAGTTAAACTGAGTTGAACTGAGTTGATTTGTGTTGGGTTGAGTTGAACTGAGTTGATTTGTGTTGGGTTGAGTTGAACTGAGTTGATTTGTGTTGAGTTGAGTTGAACTGAGTTGAACTGAGCTGAGTTGAGTTGAACTGAGCTGAGTTGAACTGAGCTGAGCAGAGTTGAACTGAGCCGAGTTGAACTGAAACAAAACTAAATTAATTGAATCGAATCAAATCGCTTCTTGCGCTCAGGGTCAGCAACCACTCAAAACTCTGGTCACCACACCTACAGGATTCTTCCTGTAGAGTTCAGCCAGCAAGACCAAATCTGGACAAGTGTTAGGATATACAGTATAAAAATGCAAATGCTTGCTACCAGGATTTGCACAGAATTGCCAACAAGTTGACTTCTCAGTGATGAAGCTAAAGTGTGATGTGTAATGACTCTATTACATAATTAGATTACTTGGACAACATGGACGCCTCGGAGCAGAAAGTAAGCAAATCAGTCAAGGGTTCATTGGAAAGTATACACCATGCTCTACTTATTTGTGGAACTGCAGTTTGTTGTAGATTTTTAAGATTTTGATTTGGATGTTGCAAAGCACCAGCAATCACTCAACATCAGTTTACACCACATAACTGTCAGAAGTACCTGTGACCCGTACTCAGTACTCAGTATTTGTCTGGGAATAGAGGGATATGATTTCCTGTGGCTTCACGTACAGACCTCATTCAGTTCTTCCTCACGTTCCCCCCGCCCCCCGTTGAAGTTGTACATTCCATCTTGTCACTTCCAACAAATGAGTCTCCTTGCAGGGATCACTCATATTGCAGGGTGAAAATGTCATTTGGAATCTGGTGGCAGAAGACAGGCATGGTGGAGTTTACAGCTGAGACGGGGTTTAACAACTCCTATGTTAATCTGCTGATTTTGTTGTTATTTTTTTCCTGGAAAAATAATGTGTGTCACTAGCACATCTGTGGTCCAGCTAATTGCTGTTTATGGGCTCCTCATATTTGAAGGTTGAAACTGTTTTCTTACTCTTTGCTCCTCTGTTTGAGTACTATTTACAAATTAGCAAAGGCCTTCCCTGACAGTTTGCCTGAATCACCGACAGGGTGCTGAAATAAAGCCTGTTGTTTTATTCATTGTTTTATTTTGGCCCTTTCATTTTAAATTATGCTAAGATGATTCAGAACATGTTCTACTTTAAAAAAGCCATGGGTAGCCTTTCTCCAACCTCAGGGATGTTCTGTCTCAGAGGTCTCCATAACGTTCTAGATTGTTGAGCTTCTCAACAGCTTGCTCATCTTGTCAAAAGTTGATGCAAGATTCTCCTTCTGTTGAACTGTGAGAGCGGATGCTGTACAAAGGTGGTTGCATGATGCTATAGTTATGTATGTTGAGTGGAGAACCAGCCGGGTCCAAGATGATTCATTCCCCAGGGCCATCAGCCTGCTGAACAGCCAGTAATGCTGGTTTATTGGTCAATGGGACTGACACTACACCGCAATCCTCCCACACCCAGACCCCAATACATCACTCTACACTTCACATCTAGCATCTATAGCCTAAAAGAATGTATCGATATCTCATTTTTTGTATATCATCCTGAAGCTATGGCATATACAGATTTCCATATATGCAGTTCGGGAAGTCTGAGATGGATAAGTACGGTGGCCGAGAAAGCCCAACGCACAAGTTAAAAACGTGCTGCAAAGTCTCAAAACACAACTTAACTTAACTTGCAGTGCTTTGGGCTTTCTCGGCCACTGTAGATAAGAGATGCAGTGTCTCAACGTTGAAAAATGTAAAGCTGTGCGGTTAGGCTAGCTATGAAAATGCACCCGCCTTCAATGAAGGCGGAGGTCAATTAACTGGAAGACTGTGGTTGGAATTCGACTCTGCAGGAACCTGTATATCCGGGGCCAGGCTTGGTGACCACTGCTTTAAAGCAAGGCCTTGAGAAGGCTCTTGTCCATTCAGCATAAGCACATTTACTATACATCCATTCATACAACCCTAGACCTCATATCCGTATTGGCTTTCAAGCCCCTGGTCTACATTAATGCCAGCACTGATCCTTTAGCCCTGCATTAGAGAGCTGAAGCATGATCAGAAGGTGTGAAGGCCATTCTCTAGCTCTAGCGTTTCGATCGCGAGAGTGGGATGTTGTGAATAAAAGGACCCCTTGCATTCAGCTTCACCGGAACAGCAGCAGTTTAGTGCATCAGCTGGATAACCAGAGAAGGGCTAACTGACCCGTGTCTTGCTGCGTAATCCACTCTCTTCCCCCAACGCTATAAATCACATTACTCTACGTAGCGATAGCTCGTATGAAGCAAATACTTCATCTAACATATTGACCTGTAAGCCTCTCCCAGGCAAAATACATTAAGGGATAAATGGAAATGCTGGCTCCACAGGCTCACCAAAGCTTCTTGTCTTTTTTTTTTTTTCCCCTCTACTGAAAATAGCTGCATTCGGTCCCGGCCATGCATTTACTAGGATGCAATCTGCATCTTTGACTGCGCCGTGGTCTCCTATTGAAATTCCACGTATGTTTGCGGCAGGTTGTCTCCTTCCCTGGGGCCATCTGTTTGAAATGGAAATTTTCTTGGGCAATTGAACTGTGCCACACACATGCAAACACACACACACACAGACAGACACCGGACCTCTATACCTCATTTCAATGCTTTCATTGTGAAGTCTCTGAGGTGGACCGCTTGGCCGCTGATATGAGCAATGGTGGTTAACGGCGAAGGATCAGGCAGCCATGGTGAACGACCTGGGCAAAGCAGCACTCTTGAATAAGCATGTTGGGATTGGGAATACTGAGGAGATATCCGTCAGATAAGGGACTAAGCGCTCGGTAAGTCAGTAAAGGCCAATGTTACGAATGAAGGTGGTGGATGTGGATGCTGCTAGCCTAGATGCTAATAGCTACATGGCTGGTGATGCATTCCAGAGCTCCTAGTGGCCATGCAAATGCACTCGTTGACTTTATGCCATTCCTGTTGTGCTCAAATTCAGTATATCGACTACGTATAAGGTCATTTCACTTACCCAGATATCATTTATGGAAGCAAGAGCATGAGCTTTTCCATTGAGCTCTGCTGTGGACTGAATGGCATTCCAATGTGAACAAAAGATGGCACCCCTATTCTAGCCCCAGGGGACGAAGCCACTAACAGTGCATCCACAATTGTGGCAGGTGGAACCATTCTAGTTAACATCCACAGTTGAGGTTGCATAAGAACCCATTTTTTTGTGCAGCCCTGAAGACCAGTCGAGGTGGGTGGCGGAGCATTACCGAGGGAATATTGCATTCGGAGCCGAGCGGCACTTTGCAGCCCCGGAGCAAGAATTAACCCCGAGCTGACCCCGTTAGCACAGTGGGAGGCTTACGCTGGCAGGGGATGTGGTGGAGGTGGGGGAGGTTCCCCCTCCCATGTGGGAAGCATATGGAGTCAGCATCTCCAGCCAGTGGCCTTCTTTCAGCTGGCCAACCCCTAACAGCACGTCACTGCAAAGGGCAAACTCTCTCTGACAGAGCTCAAACGCTCCCTACACCTTTCTCTCCACAGCCTTTAGGACCGCCGCTCCTCCTGGCATTGCACTTCCCTGCTCATCCTGGCATACGTGTGTGTGTCTACATGTTTGTGTGAACTTGTATTTAGGTCTTTGTGAGGACCGACCTGTATCCAAGCCTATTGACAATGTAGAGACATTTGACTCAAAGGCATCCACCCAAGAGCACCTGTGGTCAGACATTGACCAATGATGAGACACGAGAGGGTGGCACACGAAACACTGTGCATGGTAACATATGGGGTAGAGCCTCTTCATTCATTAAGCACTTCATTAGGTACACCTCCTTGTATCTACACTCATTGTCCACACTCATTTATCAGCTCCACTGACCATATAGGACACTCTGTAGGTGTACAGGTCCAGACTGTAGCCCATCTGTTTCTCTGTATACTGTATTACCCGGTTCTTCAATGGTCAGGACCCCCACAGGACCACCTGAGAGCAGGTATTATGTGAGTGGTGGATCATTCTCAGCACCGCAGTGACACTTATGTGGTCACGTATGTCTTTGAGTGCTGCTGGATATCTCCGTGTGACTGCTGGACCGGGGATAATCCACCAACCAAACCAATCCAGCCAAACAGCTGATTTCCAACTTCTCCGATATCACTGTGCACGTTGATGGTATTCCAGGGCATGTCTTTAGAAACTGTGGATTGTTTTTAATCCTCCACTTGCATTTGAGTCACATATGAAGTCAATCGCTAAAGCTAAATCACAGCCACGGCGAGGCCGAAATCCTGGTAAACACCTTTATCTTCTCCTGCACTGATTACTGCTACTCCCTACTTTTTAACAGCCTCCTTGTTAAATTGCTGGAGCGGGATCCAGAGTGCTCAGTTCATCCAAGTGCATTCTACACATCACACCCCATCCTCAATCAGCTTCCTCCCATATCAAGTATAAACTTTTCTGCTCACTTTCTTGTAGGTGAGGCCGATCATTCTCTGAGTAGAGAGAAGAGTTTGGGGTCATTTGTTACCAGTTGTGTTTCACACACGTTTAGCCCATCCATGTGAAATCTGATAGCCATCTGATGGTGGTTTCTTCAAGTTCCCCAATAGGACAAAGCTTTGCAGCCAAGTCTTTCATTCTGTTGATGCAAGCAGCCATGGAGAGCTCCCTCGCAGTCCTTGAATCCACTCAGGGCTTGGTCATACTCCGGGTCAAAAAGAAAACTTGGGCGTAGTAAACACAGCAGTATGAGATTGGACTTACATGAGAAACATATCTACCGCATGGCTTTAAAAGTGAAAACAAAAAAATACAAAAAAAATAGGTTGG
>JAMWET010007765.1:0-95913 GCA_024036415.1 Prochilodus magdalenae | reverse complement strand
ATAAAGAGCTCAGCTTCACATCACTGAAGAATTGAAGGTGGAGATAATAAATAACGGTCATCCGCCTCTTTGAAGTCACATGTTGTTCTTCTGGGGGGTGCGCCGAAGGTTCGGACAATGATGGGACCTGGGTGCACCCTAGGTGGCCTTGCTGAGTCGCTGGCCCGGAGCTAGAGAGATGCAGAGCTCCGAAACCCAGCGAAAACAAGGGAATTCAAATTTTATGTCCCCTTTCTGACCACACACAACCCACACCCTGCAGAGGAATGCTATAACAAAGCCAACCTCCACAGACCGCCAGCCTGAGACGGACCACCAAACCTCCAGCCTCCTTAGCTGTTGACGTCTTAATCACATGACCAGCAACTACCCAGCTTTCAGTTGAGGTGCGGTCACTGAGCAGTAAAGTGGCCTGGCCTGTGCGGCCCCTACCGGCCCCTGAAATGCTCCAAGTATGTGGTAATCGATCTGCATACCGCTTTGTACTGCTGCCTGGCCATGTACGCTCGGAGGATGCACTGCATGGCCAGAGCGGCCGCCTGCTTCCGTCTGTAGTTGCTCCTGGCCACGTACATGCGCTGGTACTTCTGGATGATGATGGCGGCTCTCGTGCGGCGCAGGAACGTAGCCAAGCTGGACATGGCACACACAATAAAGAGGTTAACCAGAGACCCGGGACACAATGTTTCCACATCAAAGCCAACATATGAACGGCACAGGATGTAAATCAGACGCACGATATAAACTACAATAATCAAATTTAACATCACTGTAACAGAGTAACGCTCCGCACGCGGTGGACCGGTCTGGTTCACCTACTAGACCAGATCGCTGTGTGCGGGTCTTACCAGCGGGCCTGGTATCCCCGGACGTATCTCTGGATGGTGGTGGCTGCGTGTTTCATGCGCAGGTACTTCTTGCGGGCCAGCCAGCAGCGAATGGTCTTCCCCCCTCGAACCGATGGATTTGTGTCGTATGCGAGGCTCTGTCTTTTTTTTTTTTTTTTTTTTCGACCTGTACGGACTGGTGAGTTTTATCCGCCCGGAGCTTCTCCAGGTACGCCACCTGACCCGCCCGGAAAAATATCTTCGTCTTTCCAAACTGGTACTTGTCCGGATCCTAGAGACAGAGGAGAAGAGGCAGTGTGGGGGGAATGATACAGGGGCGGCACATACTCAGCAAACAGGGGCAGATTCCCGTTTCTGGAACTTGTGGCTCGATTTTTAAACAGCTCTGGTTTACGTGCTGGCATTCCAGAAACGGGAGAACGTGGGCAGCGCCTCTGGGGGTTTCTCCTTCAGCGCTGCAGGGTTTCAGTGCCACAGTGTGACGTTATAAGGCTCCTACCTGCACCAGCTTCTCCAGTACATTCTTACAGGTCATCTTCTTATCGGGCAGGACGTCCTTCTGCTTCATCAGAACACGGTAACGGCTGAAGAACTCCTGGTAGGTCCACCTGGGCACACACAGGGTCAGAGCGACATGATCAGAAGGTGTTGGCAGCAGTGGGGTTTGGATCAACCACATACGGACACTGACGAGTGTGGAGAGGTGGAGGTCTATGTTTAGTATTAGTTGTTTCTATGGTTACTGTGGAGGTTTATAGTCTGTGTGGAGGTCTATGGTTAGTGTGGAGGTCTATGGTTAGTATTGGTTGTTTCTATGGTTAATGTGGAGGTCTATGGTTAGTGTGGCGGTCTGTGGTTAATGTGAAGGTCTATGGTCAGTGTGGAGGTCTATGGTTAGTATTGGTTGTTTCTATGGTTAATGTGGAGGTCTATGGTTAGTGTGGCGGAGCTGTGTCGTAGTGTGGAGGGTCTGGTCAGTAGTGGAGGATCTTGGTTAGTATTCTATGATTGCTATGGTTAATGTGGAGGTCTATGGTTAGTGTGGCGGTCTGTGGTTAATGTGAAGGTCTATGGTCAGTGTGGAGGTCTATGGTTAGTATTGGTTGTTTCTATGGTTAATGTGGAGGTCTATGGTTAGTGTGGTGGTCTGTGGTTAATGTGGAGGTCTATGGTTAGTGTGGAGGAAGGTCTAATGGTTAAAGGAAAAAAAAAAAATGGTTGGTTTCTATGGTTAATGTTGTGAAAGGTCTTATGGTTAGTGTGGTGGTCTGTGGTTAATGTGGAGGTCTATGGTCAGTGTGGAGGTCTATGGTTAGTATTGGTTGTTTCTATGGTTAATGTGAAGGTCTATGGTTAGTGTGGCGGTCTATGGTTAATGTGAAGGTCTATGGTTAGTGTGGCGGTCTATGGTTAATGTGGAGGTCTATGGTTAGTGTGGAGGTCTGTGGTTAATGTGGAGGTTTATGGTTAGTGTGGACGTTTATGGTTAGTATTGGTTGTTTCTATGGTTACTGTGGAGGTCTATGGTTCGTATTGCTTGCTTCTATTTAAGGAGAGGCCTACCTGGATGGGAATCCTGCGGCAGAGATGCGGATGGTCTCCAGTACACCACACGCCCTCAGCTGCTGCACTGCCCTCTTGGGGTCAAATCTGGAATTACAACAATTACTTGCACTTTTTATATGAAGTTTATTTATTACCATAACATTTATATATGACCTCCTGAACTTTAACTGCCTGTAATAAAGGACGTTGTTGGGTTCTATAATCAATATACTGTCTCCAGTTATTAAATTATTCAAAATATTAAATCACCAATAATGCCTGCTCTGTAACATGTTGGGAAAGTGCTTGTTCAGGTATGTACAGAAATCTAGAGAAATGCATAGAAATAAGTTACATTAGATGTGAAGGAGCAAATGCTAGAAACAACAGACAGACACCGAAGCATGAGACCAGTGAACGTTTCTCTTCAGTCCACTTTAACAGCAGATATGAAATAGAGCACAATATTACTGTTTCTAAAGTGGCATTTGTCAGAAACCCGTAAACAGGTTGGTTGTTAGGTGACGTACGTGAAGGCGTATTTGTAGTCATTGGGTTTGATGCAGCGGACGTAGTGCGGCGTTGTGGCATTCAGGGTCTCCATCAGGAGCTGCAGAGAGTTGCGGAACTGCAGGAGCAAAAAAAAAAAAAATTTTTTTTATTTTTATAAACAATATGGACCAAAAGCTTTTTCATAATGCCTATATTATGCGCTCTCTCTCTCTTTCTCTCTCTGTGTATATATATCTACAGTATGTATATACATACATACATACATATATATATATATATATATATATATATATATTCCTAAACTAAGCAATATCCCCTCACCTGCAGTCCCACTGTCTTCTTGTGCTCCTTGCTGGACTGGCCTGGTTTGCCCTTGTCTGGCTTGACGCTGAGGCGAGTGCGCCCCCCTGTGGCGGGAACGGCTCCTGTTGGGCTGATGGCTTTTTCCTCGTCCTGGAAGAGCTCCACCAGCAGGTCAAACTGTGAATCACACCCGACATGAGGTTAACCAACCGTGCAGAGCAGAGCCGAGGACAGTCTCACCTTCTGGAAGGCCAGCATGAGCGCATAGCTGAACCGAACCCTTTGGTTCCAGCTTCGGTGGCCACTGTTGGTGAGACTGTGCTCCGCGTGGAAGTATCCAGGTGATTATGTGATCAGTGACTGAAGCGTCGTAGTGACAGTTCAGCGAAAACCTGAACCTCTACCTCACATGGTGTCCATCAGCCAAGACGTGATCAGCACCACACAAGACACGGGTCAGGCAGATGCTGCAGTGTTTAGCTATGCTAATGTACTTGATGCTATGCTAAGGACAGTGAGTGATTTAGGCTACTAATTAGCATGCATAAGCATCCATTGCCTGTTAGCCACTTTAGCCTTGGAGCTATCTGAAGAATCAAAAACCTCAGACCCCCACACGTCTTGGCTGACGGATTACCACTGAAGTAAAAGTGGACATGTGAGTTTTCACTGGACTGTCGCTTTAACACACACTGGCTCTTATTATAACAGCCTTCAGACGAAGCAGGTTAGTGATTAGCATCAGAGGGTTTTTCAGACACTGGCTTTAGACCAAGGCTACACTAAATCTGTACCCAGTTAACTGTCCGTCTGTTTTTCCCTATATACAGTACGTCCTACTCCGTCATGACTCTGAAGGCCTATGCCGCTGTACTGTCTGAGAAAGCTGACTACACAGTGTTCATGGCTATATGCCCTGTAACCCAGAGAGAGAGAAAGAGCGAGAGAGAGAACGAGAGAGAGAAAGAGCGAGAGCGAGAGAGACAGATAGAGAGAAAGAGAGAGAGAGTTAGAGAGAGAGAGAGAGAGAGAGAGAGAGAGTGTGTTAGAGAGAGAGAGAGAGAGAGAGAGAGAGAGAGAGAGAGAGAGAGAGGGAGAGGGGGAGAGGGAGAGAGAGAGAGAAGAGAGAGAGAGAGAGAGAGAGAGAGGGAAAGTGAGGGAGAGGGAGAGAGGGAGAGGGAGAGAGGGAGAGCGAGAGAAGAGAGAGTGAGAGGGAGAGAGTGAGCGAGAGAGTGAGAGAGAGAAGCGTCAGCAGCAGCAGCAGCTCCCTCCAGACTCCATCATTAGAGGTAAGGAGCTGCGGGGCCAAGCACCATGCAAGAGGGGGGAAACCAAAGCCCCAGTGGGACCAACCTGACCATAACACCACAGCACACCGCAACTCCAACAACACACCTCTGCAGCCGTGTGGGATCACGTCGAGCTCATCTGGGCGGTGTTAAACTTTAAGATGTTACCAGCAGGTCACCAGCATTACAGGTGTGTGGGGAAGGAGGATAAAGGTGACCAGGATCAATAACTGGTGATAAATTTAGACTGATATGATCAATATTTATTGAGCTACACATACAGAAGTCTGTCTCTCAGTATGGCGTCGGGCCGCCGTGTTCGCTAACCCAACACGCCAGACGTCTCGGTATGGAGCTGTAGAGGTTCCTGATGGTGTCCTGTGATAATCCATCCCATGCAGCTTGAACATCCTCACACAGTTCCTGCAGATGGTGCGGTAGGGGTGGAGGTGGAGGGACACCAGGTCTTCTGGACGCGTGACAACAAACCGTTCATCTTGGTGCTGACCACGGTGCCTCCACACACGGATTCGTTATAATTCTGGTAGATATAATAATTAGATCAATCTTTATTCTGGTTTTTAAATGTATAATTTAATTATTATTATTATTATTATTATTATGTAGTTTTTTTTTTTTAAATTTTCCTAATTTCAATCTTAACTAAAAATTTTAAATTTAAATCTTAAATTTGAATCTTAATTTTTTTTTTCAAAATTTTAATCTTAAATTATTTTTCTAAATTTAAATTTTTAATTAAATGTTCTATTTTTATTTCTAAATTTACACCATTCAGATAAGAGTGCATCAATTATCATCAGTGGCAAAGCTGATGGTAAAAAATCTGGTTCCATTGACTTACATTAGAATTAGATGAGGTTTTTGCCCTCTCCTGTAAAATGACCATTTACCACGATACGTTCGACATCAGGGGGCGTGTCTGTGTCTGACTGGCACCTCATTATAACCCAGGCTGAATAGCATCAGACCTGACTTCCGCTCACGCTGAATATCAGCTGACTGAGGCCGTGTACAGCTGCAGAGGACGGTGTGAAGTGCAGGACCCGTCGATACCTGAGTGCACATGTAACTGATGTTGATGTGCGGTTCGTGTGCGCTGTGGTCAGAGCGGGCCCCCCGGGGCTGCAGTGCTACAGGCCTGCAGAACTGATCAATACAACTCGGAGAAATGTGTCTCTCAGCAGCAGCTGTAAGCAGGAGGCCCGAGATGCTGAGGCAGCAACAGGCCCCCCAGCAAGCGCCCCGCTCCACTCAGTGCATGCAGCCTACTGTAGCAGCTCTAGAGACACCGCAGCAGAGAGAAGCAGAGAAGAAGAGAGAGACAGAGGAGGGGAGGGGGGAGAAAACACCGGCATGGCGTTTCAGAAGAGCGCTCGCGTTTACCTTCTGCAGGGGTACGGGTTGTCATGGTAACACACGACACATAGACAGACGGACGGATGAGAGGAGAACAAGAACAGAAAAATCAGCACATCATCCACAGCACCATCATACAGACGGAAGATGAACATACACCGCTGAGCAGCTAGAGCCACCACCACCCAGCCACCAGCAGAGGCCGCGGGCGCATGCCCGCCTTAGGATGGGCCGGAATTCTTACATATATAAAATAACAAATAAATTCATAACATAAATAACATAAATCAATATCTATAAGAGTACAGAATAGAAAACACATGCACAAATAATAGAATTAACCATAATACAGACCATAATAACCATCATTAATCAGCGTTCTGAGGAGGTCCGAGTCAATTAACCACCATCAAAAAAAAAATCCTCCTCAGACCTACACTCACTGTCCACTCCATCAGCTCCACTGACCACACAGGACACTCTGTAGGTGTACAGGTCCAGACTGTAGTCCATCTGTTTCTCTGTATACTGTATTACCCTGTTCTTCAATGGTCAGGACCCCCACAGGACCACCACAGAGCAGGTAGTATGTGGGTGGTGGATCATTCTCAGCACTGCAGTGATACTGACGTGGTGGTGGTGGTGTGTTAGTGTGTGTGGAGCTGGTGTGAGTGGATCAGACACAGCGGTGCTGCTGGACACCTCAGTGTCACTGCTGGACTGAGAATCGTCCACCAACCAGAACTATCCAGCCAACAGCGTCCTGCGGGGCAGCGTCCTGTGGGCAGCGTCCTGTGGGGCAACATCCTGTGTCCACTGATGAAGGACTAGAGGATGACCAACACTGCACTGTGCAGCAGCAAATGAGCTATCGTCTCTGACTGTCCATCTACAAGGTGGACCAGCAAGGTAGGAGTGTCTAATAGAGTGGACAGTGAGTGGACACAGCATTAGTCTGTAGTTTACCTGGAGGCCGGTCACGTGACCCCATCCACCCATCCTTTTACCCAGTTAATACCAGTATCACTACTAACAATAACAATACGAATAAAAATAATAATAATATAAAGTTATGCGGAAATATTTACAACCAATTAGCACCAAACAAACAAATAAATAAATAAATAAACAAATAAATAAATAAATAAATAAACAAACAAACAAATAAATAAATGAAGGGGTGACAGGCTGGTCTAAGCAAGGCTGAATTCTGCAGTATGGCTGGTGGTGGGCTGACAGGATGTAGATCAGGGGTCTCAAACTCACAGCAGTGGTCAGTGAGAGTTTGGCGTTCTCCGGTTTGACCCCGGTCAGCTAATCAGCTAATACAAAGCTTAATAAAAGCTGATTAGTGGACGCATGGGGGTGGGGGGGCAAACTGGGGGGGACACCCTAAACGTGTGATGTAGATGTGATGAACATGGAGGATGGAGCGCCGCGCTCCTGGAGAAAGGCCCTCGTCCACAGTGTCCTGTTCCCCAACTGTGTTTACTCGAGTCTACTGAAGTCTAAGTTTACTAAACCGACAGACACGGTCTGAGACGAGGGTGTGGAGACAGAGACCTGCTAACTGAATCAGGATCAGATTCATTAGCCAAGTACGTGGACACACACCAGGAATTTGGTTCTGCTGGTGCGTCTCCAGTCTCGTATTTAATTGGTGATGCTAATGAGCTTCCATTACTACCTACATTAGCATCAGCGCTAAAAAACCAAAGAAGCTAACCTCAAATACCAGATGTGCCTCGGTTGATGGACTACATTACGGGCAGGGGGATACACTGCTCACGTTCGACCTTCATTTGTCGCTATAAGAAGTGGCCTTTAACTCCAGGAGTGGAGCTGAACGTCCCACACACACGAAGGGATGAGGTGAAGGCAGGTAGCGAGAACCCGGCAGAACGACACCGCGCAGTGGCTGCTGAGCTTGGATCAGTTTTCCTTCGGTGGATTCTAAGATTAGAATTAGCTGCTAATCAGAAACTAACGCAGGCGAAGCATCTAGAATCGAGATCAGCATCCAAACCCTTTCATTACTTCACAAAGTTAATAGCGGTTTAGTATCACGGCACCACAAATCGTCCCATAAAGGCCCGGTCTAGGCATTAATGTTCCAAGCTGAAGAGTTAGCATGATGGCTAGCGGTATTCACTCTTACCCTCACACGTCACAACTGTGAGAGGGAAAAATGTGACAAACGTTGAGAGGTCAGCACACTTGGCACATAACACTTTAACAGTTCAGTCAGTTATGATGCAGCTGTATGTAACACTTAGCATAGCCTCCTCTCTTTCTAGAGATTCTACTAAATGCTAAAACAGTCTTTAGCCTCACAGGCTAACTAGCTCGCTAGTTGATTAGCTAACAACTGCTAACCCAGCCTGTTAGCTCATCACTAGCAAGTATGCTAGCTAGCTAGCTAAAGTGCTGCTGAGGTAGCTAAGCATTTGCTAGCACTGACGAATAGGTATGCAGTAGGAAAATAATAATACTAATAATAATACTAATAATGTGCCTCTTCATATCAATAATTCATTCAGTGACAGGGAGATTGTTTGAAGCCAGATTTGAACTTAACAGCATTACAAACCATAACTGGACATCCACGCTAGTAGCTAATAGCTATGCATGCTAATAGTTCAATCATGAGCACTTCCTCAACATATATCTACCCTTGTCAATTTCCCTCCCTGTTTTATCCTTAGGCTAGGGATGGGCGATACTGATGGGCGATACTGATTTTCCGATTTGGTCAAATACCGATACTGAAGTTAGCGATTTTCAACAATGACTAATATTTAATGTGAACAAAATGATATTAGAAAGTCTGACATTGATAGTAAATACATTTTCTTAAATATCTCTATCCCTTTTTAATTAATTCAGTGTTTAATAATGTACCTTCAAATTATTTGTTCAGTTAAACTAACACCTTATATCTGCACTGAAAATTCATGAATTAAATGTGTATTGATTTGATTAAAATCAGAATAATTACATGTAAAGATTAGTTATACTGTAGATTTGATAAAAAAAATAATTTATTAAAAGTATACCAGATTAAAAAGTAAAAAAAAAGTAAAAAAGGTAAAACTTTTTAAGAATTAAGAATTCACAAATTAATTGTCATTTATGTACAGCATGCTTGGAGTAGCTTATTATTCGGCAGTGTATTTGGGAGCAGAAGAAGAAGGACGAAGGAGAAGTAGTTCCTATTGGTAACTACTTGCTAGCTAATTAGCTTCCTGAGGTAACGAGAAATGCACCTCACTGTATCCGACACAGAACACAGATCCGGGAACAGTGGACTGAACAAGTCGATGGGGGGAACCTAGCCTCTGAACAGTTCCGAACAGTGTTGGGAAAGTAACACTGGGCCAGTGCTAGCCAGCTAGCTGGACTTGCTTCATCACTCCAGCTAGCTGGCTAGCACTGGCCCAGGCTAGGGCTTCCTGCGGCCTAGCTAAGGCTGCCCCTCTCCGCAGGGCTCTGTACAGCTGGTGGGGGCTGTAATAAAAAGGGGCTTGGCTGTGTAAAGCTCCACTCTATGAGCATTTCAAACCCAACGCTGGGAAAACAGAGGGTGGAATGTCGAGTTTCACCCTGCAGGCATTCGGCAGAGCTGTGTCGGGACTGGCCTAGCGATGGCTCAGTCTTAACCTCACTCTGAACACCCCTCACTAACACGCTAACAGATAATACAGCAATGCTAGCACTTCACTGAGGGGGATACAGAGTGTGTGCAGGTGCTTCTCTCATATCTGACCTCCTCTGAGGTGTTGGAGATGCAGGACTCGGGTACCTCGGAAAAACGTTCACCCTAACAAAATTACCCCACATAGTAACTATAGCAGTACAACTGGTTTCGTTCAGCTTGAAGGAATCAGGGAAAGGAGCCAAGGTGCAGTCATGGTTGAATTCTATGTTTACAGTACACAACAGTCTGGGAATTTCACATAGTCTGTGATCTGGGACTTGTTTTTGAGTTGAATCACATTATTATGACCACCAGAGTAACCATGGTGTCCAGCATGGACACCAGCTGGACGTGCTGGGAGTGGGTCCTGTTAGGCTGTCACAGGTGCCTGGAGCCATGTGACCCACTGACTGCAGTGCATTCCACAGCTGCTGGAGGGAGGGAGCATGGGGGAGGATCCACAGAGTGAACACGGCGATCGAGGTGGTCCCACAAATGCTCAGTTGGGTTCAGGTCTGGGGAATTAGGAGGGTAGGGTAGTACCTGGAAGTCTTGGTCATGCTCTTCCAACCAATGTCGGATATTTTGTTAAAGATCCCATCTGCCCCAGGGAGGCATGCATGGGTGGATCTGCAAGGATGGATTCATACCCTGGCCGGTTCAGAGTGCCTTCCACACGGATGTGTGGGCACCAGAGAATCCCTCTTGACTTCCTTCAGGAGCTGATTTCTGCCACCGTAGAAAACAGGAAGTGGTCATAATAATATGACTTGACTGTGTAGATTAGCACTCCCTGTGCAGACGAAAGACCACCCAAGCCCTGACAGTCAGAAATGTATCACGGACTGCAGTGATGCAGATCAGACAGCAGATGGTGCCGTTGCCCTTGACCTCACTAGATTTCTCAGTTAAGGTCAAATCAGTGGAAAAAAATCCTCACTATTCCAGAAAACTCTCTCTGGGCCTCTCTCCGGGAGGTTTCCTCATGACTCGCTCACTCACACACATGCCGTAGTGTGTCCTCTGGGCTTCTGAGCACCGCTGTATAAGAGGTGTGTTGTGTGAGTAGATCCATAGGTGTAGGACGGCATACAGAGGAGAAGTTCATTCACCAGCTCAGTAGCAAGTCTGTTTTATTACTCAGCCAGGTTTGTTGAAATAATAAATGGGGTCTGGAGGGAATATTCAGGCTGTAATTGGGACAGAGCCCTCAATGTAATTTGGCGCAAGGTCACAATACTGAAAGTGAGTCGGGCATTGAGTGAGATTCGGCACGAGGCCTTTGCATTCAGTGTAATTCAGAACAAGGCACTGGTACTGTGTGTGATTTGGGACAAGGCCCTGGTTTGAGTGCAGTTCCGAACAAGGCACTGGTACTGTGTGTGATTTGGGACAAGGCCTTTACGTTGACTGTGATTCAGAAGAAGGCACTGGTACTGTGTGTGATTTGGGACAAGGCCCTGGTATTGAGCGTAATTTAGAACATGGCACTTGTACTGTGTTTGATTGGGACAAGACCCCGGTATCAGTGTTACTCAGAATAAGGTGCTGGTACTGTTTGTGATTTGGGACAAGGCCCTGGCACCGATAGTAATTTAGAACAAGACGCTTGTATTCTGTTTGATTTGGGACAAGGCCCTGGTATTGAGTGTAATACAGAAGAAGGCACTGGCACTGCGTGTAATTTGGGACAAAGCCCTGGAAGTGAATGTGGATTTAGAACAACTCGCTGGTACTGTGTGTGATTTAAAACAAGGCCCTGGTATTGAGTGTGATTCAGAACAAGGTGCTGTTACTGTGTGTGATTTGGGACAAGACCCTGGTGTCAGTGTGACTCAGAACAAGGTGCTGGTACTATGTGTGATTTGGGACAAAGCCCTGGAAGTGAATGTGATTCAGAACAAGGTGCTGGTACTGTGTGTGATTTGGGACAAGGCCCTGGTATTGAGTGTGATTAAGATGATGTAGGTGTGTGTGTTTAGACATGATCTTAGAACCGAGTGTGATTCGGAACAAGGCCCTGGTGTTAAGTGTGATCTAAGAGACGTGGTTTTGAGTAGCATTCAGGATAAAGGTCTAGTACTGAATGTGAGTTAAGACAAGACCCTCCTCTTATGGGTGATTTGGGACATGGCCCTGGTTCTGAGTGTGATTTGGGACACGACTCCAGCATTAACCACAGTTAACGGAGCAGCAGCCTTACTGACCTTACTGGCCTTCAGCACGTGTATCTGCTCTTCATTCACTGTGTCCTTGTTTTTCTCCAGAAAGCCTTCGCACTGATACTCCACCTGAGAGAGAGAGAGAGAGAGAGAGAGAGAGGGAGAGAGAGGGAGAGAAAGAGAGACAGAGAGAGAGAGAGAGAGAGAAAGAGAGAGAGAGACAGAGAGAGAGAGAGATCTAAATATATGTATTTACATATCTGCCGTTTATACTCAGCTCAGCTGAGTCTCTGACATTAGGACGCTCCAGAGACTGTGGTTCGAGTATTGATCCTGATCTGAAATATAGTCCTGATGGTCTAAACTAAACTAATGCACTGGTGTGCTTGTTGCCTTGAAGTCCGTCTGCAAACCTCACAAGCCGAAACATGACACCAGAGCTAAAAGCGGACTGAGAGCTACAGCTGCAGCCAAGACTTCATCTGTGGACATCAACTCTGAGTAGACCCCCAGAGAGGGTCGCGGGCATCGACTGCAGTTAGCGTTACTCTTATATCAGGCAGCCAATCCCATTCAGCTTAGGATCAGCACACGTGTTGTTGTCCTGAGGAGATTAAAAACTCTAGCTGGAGAGCGACGCTGCTTTCAACACTGACACCATGAGTGTGCGAGTATGTGTGCGCACCTTGTCTGCAAAGTGCTGGATGATGAAGGCTTTATTGGACATGCGCGGCTTCTCGAACAGCGAGCACGTCTTCAGGTGAGTGTTATACAGCTTCTGGGCCCAGGAGTCATCAGAACCTTTAGGCATCTGTACACCGAGAAAGAGAGAGAAAGATTACTGACCGGGTTCTCTTCAAAGTTTGTATGACCCACAGGAAGTGTAGGGGGCGATACGACCCACGCGCTCATTCTGACAGACTGTAATACCCTACAGGAAGTGTAGGGGGCGATATGACGTGAGTGGATCAGACCTTGCACTCCTCGTCCAGCAGGTCCAGGATGCCCATCTTTGCCTCAATTAGGTTAATACAGGGCTGGTTATCATAGAAATCTATCAGAGTCCATGGAATCTGCTCCTTCATGTACTCCTCCTGCTCCAGCTTGAACACGTGCTGCAGAAGAGAGCGATGCAGGAAGAAGAACAGGCCAAAGAAAGCAAAATAGAAGACAAGAAGAAAAGAAAAACACAAAGAAGAAGAAGAAGAGAGGATTGAAAAGAGAGGTAATCAATGGTCAATCAATTTAAAGGTTAAATAAATAAATAAATAAATAATAAGATCTAAAAAGACGTGAGGAAATGATTCCCAGATGGAATGATGATGAAGGACGGTGCCCACCATGTTGAACTGCTGCTGCAGCTTCTCATTGGCGTAATTGATGCAAAACTGCTCAAAACTGTTGATCTCGAAGGTTTCAAACCTGAAAAACGTGAGTTTATTAAATCATCATCAACATCCAATAATATACATCAGTATTATTTCAGCAATATACACTCATCATCAAACAGCTGCACAAACAGCTGCACCCAGGAGGAGTCAGCCCACAGGAGTGACGTAACCAAGGGCGGGTCTTCTCTCTGTACCTGACTGACCCAACAGCCACCACTACAGACCCCCAGTGAGCAGTGGTGTCCTCCATGAGTCCTCCTGTTAGTGCAGCACCATCGGCAGACGGCTGCACCACGCAGGACTACATGCACACAGACCGTTACCACGACTGTCCTTAACACCACGTCACCGTCACCAAAGACTGCAGTGGTGTCGTACCAGACTGTCATGGAGTGACTCAGAATGGCAGCGGGTCATCTTCAGTGACGAGTCCCGCTTTAGTCTTGGTGGAGACGCCCAACGAATCCGTGTGTGGAGGCACCGTGGTCAGCACCAAGATGAACGGTTTGGTGTCACACGTCCAGAAGGCCTGGTGTCCTTCCACCTCCACCCCTACCGCACCATCTGCAGGAACTGTGTGTGGATGTTCAAGCTGCATGGGATGGATTATCACAAGACACCATTAGGAACCTCTACAGCTCCATACCGAGTCGTCTGGAATGTTGGGTTAGCAATAGCACTGCAACCCCACACCTCCTTCCGGGTGCAGCTGTCCCTTTGATGATGAGTGTAGTATTGGGTTTCTACTAAAGCAGTGTAGCAGTAATATTCTCATACCCGTAAATGTCCAGCACGCCGATGAAGGAGTGCTGTTTGATGGTTGTGTGCAGCGCCTTGTTGACGTTTTCGACGATCCAGTTGAAGAGTTTAGCGTAGATGTGTTTGGCGAGGGCGTCCCGCGCGTTGATGGCCTGCAGTTTGGGGATGGGCTTGATGTAGGTCTCTGTAGCAGTCTTCAGCTTCTTATGGCACAGCCAATGGGACATATCCTGATAGGCCACGCCCATCAGCTCACAGAACACCATCAGGTGGCTGTTATTGGGCTGAAGAGAAGAGTGGGAGGGGTTAACACAGACAAGGAACCAATCACACGGACACTTAACAACACCAACAATTAAACAGATGAAGGTTCCTGGAAATTACTAGAGCTACACTCGCCAACACACTGAAGTCTTAGAAGAACCTTTAAAATGGTTCTATACAGCAACAAGGTTCTGCTAGTGTTGCAGTGTTAAGCTTGGAACAACAGAGAAACAACTCTGAAAAATTATATATATAGAGCCAATACATAGAACCACAGACAGCACATGCTCCATCAACCTGAAGAACCATGTGACCATGCTAGGTGTCCAGTGTCCTATACAGAACCACTGTCTTCACTAAAGAACCCTCGAGTGTCCTCTTCTGAGCATTCACCTTGATGATTCAGTGGTATATAATTTCATTGAGTGTTTGTTTACCGGTATGATGCTACTGTCCGCATCTCTGTCCTTCACGTCCACATTGCCAAGGTGTAGAATGGCTGCCAGCACCTGGAACAACCCCATCTGATATGATTCATTAATACCTGAAGAGAACAATAACATCATTATCAGAAACTCCATTGCAAAATGGTACATACTGATGTATATGACCCACATGGTCGTTCTGACAGACCGTAATACGCTACAGCAAGTGTAGGGGGCGATGTGACCCACACGGTTGTTGTGACAGACAGTAATATGCTACAGGAAGTGTAGGGGGCGATATGACCCACATGCGCGTTCTGACAGACTGTTATATGCTACAGGATGTATAAGGGGCGATACGACCACCATGGTCATTCTGACAGAATGTAATACACTACAGGAAGTGTAGGGGGCGATACAACCTACACGCTCATTCTGACAGACTGTAATACACTACAGGAAGTGTAGGGGGTGATACGACCCACACAGTCATTCTGGCAGACTGCAATACACTACAGGAAAAGTAGGGGGCGATAAGACCCACGCGCTCATTCTGACAGACTGTAATACTCTACAGGAAGTGTAGGGGGCGATATGACCCACATGCACGTTCTGATAGACCGTAATATGCTACAGGAAGTGCAGGGGGCGATACGACCCACGCGGCCATTTTGACAGACCGCAATACGCTACAGGAAGTGTAGGGGGCGATATGACCCACACGCTCATTCTGACAGGCTGTAATACGCTACAGGAAGTGTAGGGGGCGATATGACCCACACGCTCCTTCTGACAGACTGTAATACGCTACAGGAAGTGTAGGGGGCGATATGACCCACACGCTCATTCTGACAGACTGTAATACGCTACAGGAAGTGTAGGGGGCGATATGACCCACACGCTCATTCTGACAGACTGTAATACATTACAGGAAGTGTAGGGGGCGATATGACCCACATGGCCATTCTAACAGACTGTAATACACTACAGGAAGTGTAGGGGGCGATACGATCCACACCCTCATTCTGACAGACTGTAATACGCTGCAGGAAGTGTAGGGGGCGATATGACCACACGCTCATTCTGACAGACTGTAATACACTACAGGAAGTGTAGGGGGCGATATGACCCACACGCTCATTCTGACAGACGGGTCAGCATGCCAGGTCTTACCCAGGAGTATGAAGGCGTTCCTGGTGGTGGACATTTCCTTTGCGTCGTCCACTCCGTCAATCACCGGGTTCCGGCCCTGCTTGGTGTAGTGGAAATCCTCAGCGCTGCCTGGGGGTTATAAACAGAGAAGCACATTCACTCCATCAGCCAAGACAAGTTTGAAGCCTGACGTTCGGTTCTATGGTTTTAGCACTGAAGCTATGAGGCTAATGTGGCTAACAAGTAGGGGAAGCTTATGTACAACGGTTAGCATTGTGCACACACAACGTACATTAGCCTCGTAGCTCTGATTAGAGCAGACTGAAGGGGGAATCTTCGGACACCAAACCTGTCCTGGATATATTCGGGATAACAGGAAAACGGGAACTCTGTTTTCGCTCATTCTGGTCCCAGCGCAGCCTTAGCCGGCCGGACGCATGTAAGGAGTGAATGAATGGATCTCCCTGCTTGCAGTTACATTACACAGATGAGTCCAGCCCAGCATCTCTAATACGCCAGCATCTTCGGAGATTAAAGGAGAGGTGGCTTGTTGCTTGGCAACAAGAGCCCGATTGTGTGGCGCTATGGCATGCATGCCCACATGCCCACCACCCCCATTAATAGGGCGTCAGTTGGGCAGGAAGTCAGCTGAGCTGGCAGCCGATTCGGGAGAGCACAGAGCCAACAGTGTGCGTGTGCCTGGGAGAGAGAGGGACACTGAGCACTGGTATACGACCATACGGTACGTTCACGTATAGTGTAGGTATCAGGAGTGGGCGGGAGGTCAGAGGTCAGCGCATCCACAAGGTTTTCTGAAGTATAATAGCACATACATAAGCAGCTGAGGAAAACAGACGCCGGAGGCGAGAAATGTGCAGCAGGTCTCTCCTAATGAGCCGCACATTCAGGAGTGAGTCAACAGCAGAGCCACGTTTACAGGATCGTGTGTTCGGCTAAAGGGAAGCTCCATCAATTCCTCTACAACTTCAGCATAAGTCAAGCATCATCAAAGGAACAGCCGCACCCACAAGGACTCAACACACCGGAATCAAACTTGGTGTGTAGGTGTGACCTGGTGAGACATGCTAACGATTGAAGTTCCACACTCGGCCGCACATGAGGTGGGCAGGGACGGGTCTTATCTCTGTACCTGACTGACCCAACATCCACCATTACAGACCTCCAGCGAGCAGTGGTGTCCTCCATGAGTCATCCTGTTAGTGCAGCACCATCGGCAGACGGCTGCACCACGCAGGACTACATGCACACAGACCGTTACCACGACTGTCCTTAACACCACGTCACCGTCACCAAAGACTGCGGTGGTGTCGTACCAGACTGGCATGGAGTGACTCAGAATGGCAGCGGGTCATCTTCAGTGACGAGTCCCGCTTTAGTCTTGGTGGAGACGCCCAACGAATCCGTGTGTGGAGGCACCGTGGTCAGCACCGAGATGAACGGTTCGTTACCACACGTCCAGAAGGCCTGGTGTCCCTCCACCTCCACCCCTACCGCACCATCTGCAGGAACTGTGTGAGGATGTTCAAGCTGCATGGGATGGATTATCACAGGACTCCATCAGGAACCTCTACAGCTCCATACCAAGACGTCTGGCGTGTTGGGTTAGAGAAACGGCGGCCCGACGCCATACTGAGAGACAGACTTCTGTATGTGTAGCTCAATAAATATTGATCATATCAGTCTAAATTTATCATCAGTTATTGATCCTGGTCACCTTTATCTTCCTTCCCAACACACCTGCACTCCCACACCTCCTTCCCTTACTTTGATGATGTGTGTACAAACTCAGAAGACAGGTGTAGGTTCACTGGTGGTTTAGATAAATTTAATAAAGTGTCCACATGTGTGTTCTAGACATGGAGAACCCTGGTTCCCCTCATCACCACTGTACGGAACATCTAAACCATCTCACACCAAACCCAGTTTCAATCAATCTGTTTACATCTCAAGCCACGTATTCAGCAACCTGTGCAGCATCACGCTTGAGATTTACCCGTCTCTCATACCACCGCTACACCCACGTCAGCGTGGACGTGATGGGCGGCTAGTTAGGCTCTGCTCCAGTGAGCGACCACACTGACGTCAGGCTCTCCTGTTTGAAGAAGGGTGTTGATATAGGACAGGTGAATGTGCGAGTGTGCACAGGTTGTCTCTCAGTAGGACAGTGTGTGTTCTCCGCCACCATGCTGAGCTCAACACCACTCAGCTCATCTAACCACACACAGAGAACTGACCCTGTCATAATCAGTCCGTCAATATTAACAGTTACCTCATCGAACTCGCTCACGGCAGGAACTCACGGACGCACAGAGAGCTCTTCTCCAAACAACGCTCCGGCGAGGTGTTTGGACAGGGAGGAGCGGGGCTCAGTGCAGTGTGGGTCAATCAAATTTTACACTGCCGCAGTAAAAACCGCTGAAGTGGGTTTTACACTGGCACTTTGCCGTATCACCATAAGAGCGCTCCGCCGTATCACCATACGAGCACTACACCGTATCACCATACGAGCACTTCACCGTATCACCATACGAGCACTCCACCGTATCACCATACGAGCACTTCACCGTATCACCATACGAGCACTTCGCCGTATCACCATACGAGCACTTTGCTGTATCATCATACGAGCACTCCACCGTATCACCATACGAGCACTTCACCGTATCACCATACGAGCACTTTGCTGTATCATCATACGAGCACTCCGCCGTATCACCATACGAGCACTTCACCGTATCACCATACGAGCACTCCGCCGTATCACCATACAAGCACTTCACCGTATCACCATACGAGCACTCCACCGTATCACCATACGAGCACTTCACCGTATCACCATACGAGCACTTTGCTGTATCATCATACGAGCACTCCACCGTATTACCATACGAGCACTTCACCGTATCACCATACGAGCACTCCGCCGTATCACCATACAAGCACTTCACCGTATCACCATACGAGCACTTCGCTGTATCATCATACGAGCACTCCACCGTATCACCATGCGAGCACTCCACCGTATCACCATACGAGCACTTCACCGTATCACCATACGAGCACTTCACCGTATCACCATACGAGCACTTTGCTGTATCATCATACGAGCACTCCACCGTATTACCATACGAGCACTTCACCGTATCACCATACGAGCACTCCGCCGTATCACCATACAAGCACTTCACCGTATCACCATACGAGCACTTCGCTGTATCATCATACGAGCACTCCACCGTATCACCATGCGAGCACTCCACCGTATCACCATACGAGCACTTCACCGTATCACCATACGAGCACTTTGCTGTATCATCATACGAGCACTCCACCGTATCACCATGCGAGCACTCCACCGTATCACCATGCGAGCACTCCGCCGTATCACCATACGAGCACTTCACCGTATCACCATTCAAGCACTTCACCGTATCACCATACGAGCACTTCACCGTATCACCATACGAGCACTTCACCGCATCACCATACGAGCACTTCACCGTATCACCATACGAGCACTTCACCGTATCACCATACGAGCACTTCACCGTATCACCATACGAGCACTTCACCGTATCACCATACGAGCACTTCACCGTATCACCATACGAGCACTTCACCGTATCACCATACGAGCACTTCACTGTATCACCATACGAGCACTTCACTGTATCACCATACGAGCACTCCGCCGTATCACCATACCAGAGCTTTACTTCACCATACCGCCATACCAGCACTTTTATATACATACACACATGTATTCTGTGCAGCAGATCTTTCATTAGCCAGCAGTCTGACTGGAAAACAGCAGGGCGGTCCGATTAGCCTCTGTCTGCGGATGTGAATGAGCGTGTGTTGCACTCACTGAGCTTCAGGGCCTTGAACTCTGGGAGATGGGAGGAGGCACAGAGCTGGTAGAAGATATGATAGTTCCTCTCCTCGTCCGCCTGGAGGGAGAAGAAGGAGGAAAAGATGAAGAGATGCAGAAACAGAAGCCGGAGCAGATTCACTGAGGGACCAGACACACGGTCGGCTGCTGGAGGATTATCAGAGTAGAACAGCAACACGCCAGGGTCAGTCAAAAGTTTGGACACGCCACTGAATACACACATTCAATAATGTTAGGAGTGTGAGGGCAAACCGGACGCAATACTGTCCACATGTCCAGGAGCACTCTCTCACTCTCTCACTCTCTCTCTCTCTCTCTCTCACTCTCTCTCTCACTCTCTGTCTCACTCTCTCTCTCACTCTCTCTCTCACTCTCTCTCTCTCTCTCTCTTCCCCCCCCCCCTCTCTCTCTCTCTCTCTCTTCCCCCCTCTCTCTATATTATATATATATATAATGGGCGTAGCTTCAGTTCCTGGTTTGGTCATCCATGCCTTTCTGTACAGAGTGTGTAGGTTCTCCCCGTGTCTGTGTGGGTTTCCTCTGGAGGCTCCGGGCTTCCTCCCACAGTCCAAAGACATGCGGTCAAATGAACTTGAGATGATAAACTACCCCTCCCCCGACATGTGTGCGCATGCGTGCATGTGTGTCCACAACGACCCGGATAAACGAGCAGTACAGAATGGACACCAGTCTGAGACTAGCAAGTCTTAACAGTCAGGGTTCCCTTTAATGGACCACCCAGCCATTAAATAACAGGGGGGCTAATAAATCCACTAGTGGGCGCTGCACTAGCAGTCGGCTAATAAGGGGGCAGCATCTGGACAACACTGACTATCACACATGCTGCACACAAAGCTCAGCACCTCATTAGCGTGCAGTACTGTGAAGGTGAGAGTCATTCTGCAGCATGCCGAGCTCCCTTTATAAGCTAGTGCCCTACATAACAAGTTCCCTTCCAGATCTCCCATTTACTCCTCATCTGGGGGATACTGTTTCTGCCTATGGCTGTGTCCCAAATGTCATACATGCTGCCTGCTGCAGTAGATCCAGTCATCTCCAAACCTAACGTCTATATAACATGTTCGGCAGTTTTGGGAAGGCGGTGTAGATGTGTCCTCCACTCCCTCACACATCCCATGATGCCCTGCATCAGTACTGATGTGGTTAGGAAACACTCTGACACAGTGCGGAGGCACCGACTAGAGAGAGTGGAGGCAGCGTAGGCACTGAGACGCAGCCTATCTCTAGAGTACAGAGGTGCAGCTGCTCCCTGTGAGCCCCGAGCTTATTAATCCATCGATCCTCCGCGTGCAGGCCGATAACACCGGCGAACGGAGGTGCAGAAGCACCTGTGCTGTCTGACTACATTACCCAGCATGCATTTCTCATATGAGCCAGTACAAAGAAGGCAGCATCAAGTTGTTGGGTACTTTCGAACCTCTGTTTTACCATCTTCCAGCTCCGTCTCGTCCTGATTTGATGATCCAGTCGTTTCCTCACACCACACTCACCTGATGGGCAATGGAATTCCCCCCACAGCACTAGCGCATGTGTGTGTGTGCGGTTATGTAACGGCAGGCCGACACACTTAACTCCATTATCCTCATTCCTGATGAGCTTAAAGCACGATTCCATCACCCTCCCTAAACCTGGCTTCATCCGCGGACGAACACGGTCACTCACAGCTACAGCCGAGGTTAATCCGGCCGAGCTACGGTGTCAGGTTGGAGGGGAACTCCACCACAATTCCAGCATGAGCTCCATATGCGCATGTCTGTGTTCATGAGACTCACCTGAAACACGACCCGTGACTTCTCCAGCAGGTACGTCCTCATGTTGGCCCCGATGATGTGGTACTTCCTATCGAAGCCGATCTCGATGTACTTCCCGAAGCGACTGCTGTTGTCGTTCCTGGTGGTCTTTGCGTTTCCTATGGCCTAAAGCAGAGGACGGACACGAGGCATTAGTGAGCCCGGTTATGGAGGATCAGACTGCACCCACTCAGCTCCATTCCGAAGGGGTCTCCTAAGGCATGCTCCTTGACGATCAACAGACGCTGTCCTCCCTCCCGTGACGGAAACGTACCTAGTGACGTGTGCTAATACTGTAACCGGATTTGGTATGGTATGGGATTGTATCCACTGCTGGTAGACCCGTATGACCGTACGCTTCCATACACCTGCAGATTCAGCTACTTCCTTCACACTATGGTCTTTGGCCACGCCCACATGCAGTCCCTCCTTTTAGGCAATCATTAACATCTGCTGTAATGTGTTAGTGTGCTGTAAGTAGCGTGTTGGTGTACAGTAACTCAGTAAGTGTAATGCTGTAAGTAGTGTGTTGGTGTACAGTAACTCAGTAAGTGTAATGCGTTAGTGTACTGTAAGTAGCGTGTTGGTGTACAGTAACTCAGTAAGTGTAATGCGTTAGTGTACTGTAAGTAGCGTGTTGGTGTACAGTAACTCAGTAAGTGTAGTGTGTTAGTGTGCTGTAAGTAGTGTGTTGGTGTACAGTAACTCAGTAAGTGTAATGCGTTAGTGTACTGTAAGTAGTGTGTCGGTGTACAGTAACTCAGTAAGTGTAATGTGTTAGTGTACTGTAAGTAGTGTGTTGGTGTACAGTAACTCAGTAAGTGTAATGCGTTAGTGTACTGTAAGTAGCGTGTTGGTGTACGGTAACTCAGTAAGTGTAATGTGTTAGTGTACTGTAAGTAGCGTGTTGGTGTACGGTAACTCAGTAAGTGTAATGCGTTAGTGTACTGTAAGTAGCGTGTTGGTGTACAGTAACTCAGTAAGTGTAATGTGTTAGTGTGCTGTAAGTAGTGTGTTGGTGTACAGTAACTCAGTGAGTGTAATGTGTTAGTGTGCTGTAAGTAGCGTGTTGGTGTACAGTAACTCAGTAAGTGTAATGTGTTAGTGTGCTGTAAGTAGCGTGTCGGTGTACAGTAACTCAGTAAGTGTAATGTGTTAGTGTACTGTAAGTAGTGTGTCGGTGTACGGTAACTCAGTAAGTGTAATGTGTTAGTGTACTGTAAGTAGTGTGTTGGTGTACGGTAACTCAGTAAGTGTAATGTGTTAGTGTGCTGTAAGTAGTGTGTCGGTGTACAGTAACTCAGTAAGTGTAATGTGTTAGTGTGCTGTAAGTAGTGTGTCGGTGTACAGTAACTCAGTAAGTGTAATGTGTTAGTGTGCTGTAAGTAGCGTGTTGGTGTACAGTAACTCAGTAAGTGTAATGTGTTAGTGTACTGTAAGTAGCGTGTCGGTGTACGGTAACTCAGTAAGTGTAATGTGTTAGTGTGCTGTAAGTAGTGTGTCGGTGTACAGTAACTCAGTAAGTGTAATGTGTTAGTGTGCTGTAAGTAGCGTGTTGGTGTACAGTAACTCAGTAAGTGTAATGTGTTAGTGTACTGTAAGTAGCGTGTCGGTGTACGGTAACTCAGTAAGTGTAATGTGTTAGTGTACTGTAAGTAGCGTGTCGGTGTACAGTAACTCAGTAAGTGTAATGTGTTAGTGTGCTGTAAGTAGCGTGTTGGTGTACGGTAACTCAGTAAGTGTAATGTGTTAGTGTGCTGTAAGTAGCGTGTTGGTGTACGGTAACTCAGTAAGTGTAATGTGTTAGTGTGCTGTAAGTAGTGTGTTGGTGTACGGTAACTCAGTAAGTGTAATGTGTTAGTGTACTGTATGTGTTAGTGTACTGTGTAGACAGGAGGAGAATTCCACCCTTTTATTTCAATTTCTTTGGACTTTTAGTCCAATTTGAGCCTAACGAACTGAGTGCTATGTTGGGGTGTGGATGTCTGCCGAAGCTTTACGGTGAGAGCGTGTGAGGTGTGAAAGCGAGTGCGTGTGTCAGTATAAGCGTGTGAAGAGCCGCATGAGGAGCGGCTATTTTTATCCTACGCCACACTTCAGTGAGGGCGCGATACGTCTCAGTTTCTCTGCAGTGGGACAGGAAGCTGAGGTGGCTCTGCTGCAGAGCTCAGCATCATGGGAGATGGAGTTTAACGCCAGCTGAGAGTGCAGTCAGCAGTTCAGCTCCTTTAATACTGAATATAGAGGATCACTCTGGACCTGCTGACTCGTCACAGCCTGAGACACTGTCCTCACAGCAAGCAAGCGTTTGAACATGGTCTCCCATCACACTGGAAGGACATCAGGATGTCTACCCTGGAGTTCATTATCAATCATCAAGACTGTCTATTATGAACTGTTTAATACGGATACCAATTATTCAATAACTGCTACAAACGATTCAGTATCTACTAAGATTTATTTAGAAAACACTTTATTCAGTATCCACTATGAATTATTCAGTACTTACTATGAATTATTCAGTATCCACTATGAATTATTCAGTATCTACTATGAATTATTCAGTATCCACTATGAATTATTCAGTATCTACTATGAATTATTCAGTACTTACTATGAATTATTCAGTATCTACTATGAATTATTCAGTATCCACTATGAATTATTCAGTATCTACTATGAATTATTCAGTATCTACTATGAATTATTCAGTATCCACTATGAATTATTCAGTATCCACTATGAATTATTCAGTATCCACTATGAATTATTCAGTATCTACTATAAATGATTCAGTATCCTCTATGAATTATTCAGTATCCACTATGAATTATTCAGTATCTACTATGGATTATTCAGTATCTACTATAAATGATTCAGTATCCTCTATGAATTATTCAGTATCCTCTATGAATTATTCAGTATCTACTATGAATTATTCAGTATCCACTATGAATTATTCAGTATCTACTATAAATGATTCAGTATCCACTATGAATTATTCAGTATCTACTATGAATTATTCAGTATCTACTATAAATGATTCAGTATCCTCTATGAATTATTCAGTATCCACTATGGATTATTCAGTATCTACTATAAATGATTTAGTATCCTCTATGAATTATTCAGTATCCTCTATGAATTATTCAGTATCTACTATGGATTATTTAGTATGTACTATGGATATACACATATATATATATACATACCTGTGCATGTTATTCATATTCAGTATGTACTATACACTGTGTACTAATGTGTGAGTTCAGTAGTTATGAGAGAGAAACTGACGCACATACAGACCATTTCAAAGATAACATTATCCATTCTGTTATCGTGTGTGGCTTCTAATGAACTGCATTCTATAACTGCAAAAATCACCGCACATTCAGAACAGTGCATTCACTGGCCGTGCACATCAAACCCTGGGAGGAGAATCACTGATCACCCCTGCCCCGCGGCTCAACTTCAACACATGGACTGGAGATAACGTATATTACAGGCTGTACCGCAAAACTATCCATCCACACATTCAGCTCTGTGCTGTTATGCCAATATTCCAGTATCCCAGTATTCCAATATTCCAATATTCCACGCCAGTACACAACAGTTAATCTCAGTTGTGTCTCTCTTACGAGGCCCTGTAAGCCTGAACCCTGGTTGTGTAATATCTCCTCAGAGGAATCTGGAGAATCAGTAAACAGCCACACCTGTACGGTGACGAAAGGTGTGCTGGCACTAAGCCAAATCACAAAGCATTACTCACACTCTACTGCTGGACTATCAGGGCAGTTAGCAGCCACGCTAATCACATCAGACTGCACACATGCCAAACGGCACCTTGGCAAGACTGGCAGACGCACGGCTGATCTGATTAAATGTGCCACCTTGCCACGGGCACCGCTAGCTGACTGACACCGTCTCTGCCTGTCTGATTAAACTGTAACAGGAATCACACCAATCACAGAGGAGTGAAACCACGGACTGTTTATATCATATACATATAAACAGTATATCTAAGCTATCTATGTATGATGTAAACACAAATTGACTGTATAGATGATGTGTATGATATACGGCATACTCTCATTGACTTTGTGGACTATATATGATATATATGAGTGAATATGAGACTCTACATATGATATACACACTAGTTGACTCACTATATGATATATATGATATACTCTATATACTCATTGACTTTTGGCACATTATACTACATGCACAGGTATCCTCTCATATGACTGTATACATGATGTATGACATACACTCACATTATGGACTGTATGACCATAATGTAATACACTCAGTGACTGTAAATATGACCATGATATATATATATATATATATATATATATATATATATATATCTCCACCTATATACACCTATTGATTATATATATGACATATACACTCACTGACTTGTGTATTACACTATATGATATATGTACAGTGTACACTCGTTGACTATATACGTATGTTTTACATACACGTATTGACTGTACACGATATATATACTGTGACAATGACATGTGATAAATTTATATTCATTGACTTGTGCATATTATACTATATGATATATGTACGTAGTCAACAAGTGTATACTGTAAATGATATATGACATACATTTATTGATTGTATGATATATACACTCATTGACTGTAAATATGCCTTGTAAGTAGCGTGTATACATATACATATATATGTATATATACATGTACTCTGACACACTGTCCCTCACCACTCCAGGAGCAGGGACAGTGTGTCAGAGCGGAGGGACGATATTTAGAGCAGAGACGTAGCCAAGGGGTGACCACTGTGGCTGGGGTCATGCTGGAGTGAAGCATGGTCGCTTTGGACACCCCGGACACCACACTGCTATGCAGTGGACATCAGAGTCGCTGACTTAAGAGGGCGGTAACGAGGCAGCAGGCTACAGGACCAAGCTAGTATTTAGAATGTAGATGAAAACGGTCTACAGGAGAACAGACTGTCTCTGAGAGGGAGGAAACGGGACAGTCTACATAAAAACGAGGGAGCAATCTATTAGAGAAGAGGAGCGGTACATAGAAGATGGACTGGCTATGGGAGAAAAGGAGCATCATATATAAAAAACATAAAAAAAAACATTGTCTATACAATAATGGAACAGTCTATAGGAGAAAAGAAGCAGTCTATAAGAGAAAAGGAACAGTCTATAAGAGAAACAGAACAGTCCATATGAGAAAAGGAACAGTCCACAGGAGAAGGGGAACAGTCTATAGGAGAAAAGGAGCAGTCTATTGTAGAAAAGGAGCAGTCTATAAGAGAAACAAAACAGTCCACAAGAGAAGGGGAACAGTCTATAGGAGAAAAGGAGCAGTCTATTGTAGAAAAGGATCAGTCTATAAGAGAAAATGACCAGTCTGTAGGAGAAAGGGACCAGTCTATAAGAGAAAAGGAACAGTCCATAGGAGAAGAGGAACAGTCTATAGGAGAAAAGGAGCAGTCTGTAGGAGAAGGGGAAAAGTCTATAGGAAGAAAAAGGGAGCAGGCTATAGGAGAAAAGGAGCAGTCTGTAGGAGAAGAGGAACAGTCTATAGGAGAAAATGAGCAGTCTATAGGAGAAAGGGATCAGTCTATAAGAGAAAAGGAACAGTCCATAGGAGAAGAGGAACAGTCTATTGTAGAAAAGGAGCAGTTTATTGTAGAAAAGGAGCAGTCTGTAGGAGAAGGGGAACAGTCTATAGAAGAAAATGAGCAGTCTATATTAGAAGAGTGGTGGTCTGTAGGAGAAAGGGACCGGTTTATAGGACTAGGAGAGACAGAGCAGGACAGCAGGCCGGTGCTCGATCCTCACCTCCATGATGGGATTGGACGCCAGCACTTTCTCCTCCACGTTCGCCTCGCTGGCCGAGCCGCTGACCGTGGCGAAGTAGCGCATAGCGTATTTCGCTGAAACGGTCTTCCCTGCTCCGGACTCCCCGCTCACGATGATGGACTGGTTCCTCTCGTCCCTGGAAAAAGAAAGGAGGAGGTCTGGTCATGCTGAATAAGGGTGAAGCTCATAAGGAGCACACTGAGAAGCGTCTTCTCCTCCGCGGTACGTGGGACTAACGCTAAAGACTGTTCATGTGACTGTGTTATCAGACACGCTGTCCGAGAGGCCTCTCACCATCCAACGAGACCGGAGCTGCAGGACGGGTAACACCTGCTAATACGGCCGAGTGGACAGACTGTCCTATAAACACTTATATCTGTCTTAACAGACTTAACAAAAACGAGGAGAGAGAAAGAGAGGGGAGAGAGAGAGAGAGAGAGAGAGAGAGAGAGAGAGAGAGAGAGAGAGAGAGAGAGAGAGAGAGAGAGAGAGAAAAAGACAGAGAGAGAGAAAGACACAGAGAGAGAGAGAGACTGTGGCTATTCCTGGCTCCACTGCAGTGAGCAGTATGACCTACAAACCACACCTTCAGAGACACATACGCACCTGGCCATCTGCTTGTAGGCCTCCTCCGCCACTGCGAATATGTGGGGGTCCATGTCCCCCATGTTCTGGCCGCTGTAGGCATTGATGATGTCTGTGCCATAGATGGGCAGCGTCTCGTAAGGGTTAATGGCCACTAACACAATTCCTGCGTTAACAGAGGAAGAAGAAACACGTCATCGATATACAGCACTCTACAGTGGTGGTGAAGGGAACCAGGGTTCTCCATGTCTAGAACACACATATAGACTCTGTGAACAAATTCTGACACTGCAAATTCAATTATGCAGAGTTTGGACATATCAACGGATGTTCCATTCAGAAAAGCAGCTCAAGCTATGCTCCAACAATGCTAATGCTAATACTGATAATGCTAACAATGCAAATTCTGCTAATGATTGATTAGAGTTTGTGGGTGGTCTATAGACGCTGGCGTGTTTGTTCTGAGGGGTCTCCAGACGCTGCTGTTGAATATAGAAGGCTGTGCTGAACACTGAGGGACAGATGCTAACCTAGCAGGGCCTAAAGGCTAATGTTTAGGATGGACATAAGCCTATATTTAATCTCAGTTTTATTAATTTTAGTCCTTCCACATGACACAGGGGCGAGGGGTACAGCCTCGGGGTGAAACGTCATGATGGAAACTTCATTAGTGAATTTCCAGCAATCGGAAACACAGTTCTCAGGACGCAATGTAAATCACGGATTTCTTCCCCATATTGTTTGTGATATGACTTCATTATGAGAGATGAATAAATAAATAAATAAATAAATAAATAAATAAATACATAAATAAATAACTTGTACTGTTCTATCTAGAAGCCCCTGATGGGAGACACAACGGGAGGGGACAATACACCACCATATGCATTAACTACAGGTCCATTTTTAACTTTTATATATGCAAATTCATCAAAAGTGCACGAGGGCTCTCAAGCAGATCCAATATTTCAATCCTGCTGAGCTGGTATTTATTATGCTATGAAGATTTTTTACATTTATGTGTTTATGTGTTGATGCATTTAGATTGGAAAGCTTGCTTTGTTCAAGCAATACAGAATTACACAGAAGGAACGGTTTGGCATCTATCCAATGTTACAACCTTCCAACGTGAGTTAACCCTGCCTATTGGACAAGCTGTTACCAAGCTCATGTTTTCATCTGGAGCAATGAAAAAAAGGAACAGTCTATAGTAGGAAAGGAACAGTCTATAGGAGGAAAGGGACAGTGTATGGGAGGAAAGGGACAGTCTATAGGAGGAAAGGGACGGTCTATAGGAGGAAAGGAACAGTCTATGGGAGGAAAGGAATAGTCTATAGGAGGAAAGGATCAGTCTACGGGAGGAAAGGAACAGTCTATAGGAGGAAAGGAACAGTCTACGGGAGGAAAGGAACCATCTATAGGAGTAAAGGAACAGTCTACGGGAGGAAAGGAACAGTCTATAGGAGGAAGGGAACAGTCTATAGGAGGAAGGGAACAGTCTATGGGAGGAAAGAAATAGTCTATAGGAGGAAGGGACAGTCTATGGGAGAAAAAGGGACTGTCTATGGGAGGAAAGGAACAGTCTATGGGAGGAAAGGAACAGTCTATAGGAAAAAAGGAACAGTCTATGGAAGGAAAGGAACAGTCTATAGGAAAAAAGGAACAGTCTATAGGAGGAAAGGAATAGTTTATAGGAGGAAAGGAACGGTCTATAGGAGGAAAGGAACAGTCTATAGGAGGAAAGGAACCATCTATGGGAGGAAAGGAACAGTCTATAGGAGGAAAGGAACAGTCTATAGGAGGAAAGGAACAGCCTGTCTATAGGAGGAAAGGAACCGTTCATGGGAGGAAAGGAACAGTCTATGGTAGGAAAGGAACAGTCTATAGGAGGAAAGGAACAGCCTGTCTATCGGAGGAAAGGAACCGTTCATGGGAGGAAAGGAACAGTCTATAGGAGGAAAGGAACAGCCTGTCTATAGGAGGAAAGGAACCGTTCATGGGAGGAAAGGAACAGTCTATAGGAGGAAAGGAACAGTCTATAGGAGGAAAGGAACCGTTTATGGGAGGAAAGGAACAGTCTATGGGAGGAAAGGAACAGTCTATAGGAGGAAAGGAACAGTCTATAGGAGGAAAGGAATAGTTTATAGGATGAAAGGAACAGTTTATAGGAGGAAAGGAACAGTCTATGGGAGGAAAGGAACAGTCTATAGGAGGAAATGATCATGTAGGTATGAATACATAATACAAGCTAATAGAAATAAACCCAGCCGACTGTACGTTATGAGTACGAGCCTATAGACTGATCTGTTGTTCTTAAAGCTAAACTGTCCTGTCCAGTTTAGGTGAAGGCCGACTGTGTTTACCGCAGTAGGTGTAGATGAGCTTGGAGTCGATGAAGCGCACTTTGAGGTTGTGCAGCACGGCCGGTTCATGCAGGTAACTCAGAGCCGTCAGGTCGTTCTCTCCCACCAGGATGTCGGGGTTTCGCAGGTGAGGCAGGTTCTTCGTCTTCGGGTCCAGCTTGTGCTCCAGATCCTTAAAAACACACACACAAAATAACAGCACAGGAACTATCCACACCGAACCCCCACCCTCCCGACCTGCTTCACTCAAAAAGCTCCATACTGACTTTCCCAAAACCTTCATTTCGAGTGTCTAGGCCGACAGACGGAGATGACTCTACAGGAATAGGTCTGTTCTAGTAAAGTGAATAACCAGAATGAAGTTTATTAGAATTACCATCCAGGGGCCACAATTCCACAAAATTCTACCAAAAAATATTATTTGTCATATAATTAACCATTGTTGATCCTAAAATATGCATTTAAAAAAGAATTCTACCTAAAGGTTATTTTGTAAATGAATTACCAATTTTGCTATGTTAAATTTAAATTACAAAAAAAATAATTTAAATTACATTTTTAATATTAGAATTATTTTAAACATTATCTGATATAGTTTAATTATATTTGTTAGTAATACTTATATAGTATTAATACTTAATATATATTTGCTACTGTTTTCCTCTGAATAAACCTATTTATTAATATGTTATGATACAAACCAGCAATAAAACCATGACAATCTGCCTTAAAACCATTTTGAAATACCAAACATGCATCCAAATTTGTTGCCTGTTAATAAAAGCTCATTTTAAAAGCTGCATATTTAGCACACATTCTGAGTGGCAATCATAGGGGCCCAGGCACCCAACGCAGCATTATAAAGCCAGTAAAACACACATGATGGATTAAGGTTCTTAGAATGACCTCAGTCATAGTTATAATAGATGTGGGGTATCAAACATACACCTTTTCATCTCTTAACTATAAAAAAATGAATAAATTCAAAATATTTCCACACAGTAGAATATCCTGTTTTTATATCCGGTTTAAAATGACTGAAGGTTTTCTCATAGGTAGATGCTGCACACTCTTAAACCTGGTCACAGTCCTTTCACAGTCATGCAGATTGCAGGGATCAGAAGCATCTCCTGTTTGGAAATTCGATCTTCGTCAGTTCAGCTGACCTCCAAACCTCTTCAGGGTCAGGAATCCAGACCCGGGCATACTGCAACACACACATACACACAGGGTCAACATCCAATACGGTTTTCTGAATGATAACGATACAAATCTTACAGAAGTGCGTAACATTTTAGGAGGAACAATCTATATAGGTGAAAATAGAAGAAAATTAACAGTGTTTATAAGAGAAAAGGAACAGTTTGTATATGAGAAAGGAACAGTGTGTATATGAGAAAGGAACAGTGTGTATATGAGAAAGGAACAGTGTGTATAAGAGAAAAAAGGAACAGTGTGTATATGAGAAAAGGAACAGTGTGTATAGGAGAAAAGGAACAGTGTGTATAGGAGAAAAAAGGAACAGTGTGTATATGAGAAAAGGAACAGTGTGTATAGGAGAAAAGGAACAGTGTGTATATGAGAAAAGGAACAGTGTGTATAGGAGAAAAAAGGAACAGTGTGTATATGAGAAAGGAACAGTGTGTATATGAGAAAAGGAACAGTGTGTATAGGAGAAAAAAGGAACAGTGTGTATAGGAGAAAAGGAACAGTGTGTATATGAGAAAGGAACAGTGTGTATATGAGAAAGGAACAGTGTGTATAGGAGAAAAAAGGAACAGTGTGTATATGAGAAAGGAACAGTGTGTATATGAGAAAGGAACAGTGTGTATAGGAGAAAAAGAACAGTGTGTATAGGAGAAAGAAACTGTGTAGGAGAAAAGGAACAGTGTGTATAGGAGAAGAGTAACAGTCTGTATAGTAGAAAAGGAACAGCCTGTATATGAGAAAGAAACTGTGTGTATAGGAGATAAGGAACAGCCTGTATATGAGAAAGGAACAGTGTGTATAGGAGAAAAGGAACACTGTGTATAGGAAAAAAGGAACAGTGTGTATAGGAGATAAGGAACAGTGTGTATAGGTGAAAAGGAACAGTCTATAGGTGAAAAGGAACTGTCTATAGGTGAAAAGGAACAGCGTGTATAGGAGAAAAGGAACACTGTGTATAGGAAAAAAGGAACAGTGTGTATAGGAGATAAGGAACAGTGTGTATAGGTGAAAAGGAACAGTCTATAGGTGAAAAGGAACTGTCTATAGGTGAAAAGGAACAGTGTGTATAGGAGAAAAGGAACAGTGTGTATAGGAGAAAAGGGACAGTGTGTATAGGAGATAAGGAGCAGTGTGTATAGAAGAAAAGGAACAGTGTGTATAGGAGAAAAAAGAAACAGTGTGTATAGTAGAAAAGGAACAGTTTGTATAGGAGATAAGGAATAGTCTATAGGTGAAAAGGAACGGTCTATAGGTGAAAAGGAACAGTCTAAACGTGAAAAGGAACAGTGTGTATAGGTGAAAAGGAACAGTCTATAGGTGAAAAGGAACAGTGTGTATAGGAGTAAAGGAACAGTCTATAATTCAAGATTCAAGATTCAAGAGTTTTATTGTCATATGCACAGCATAACAAGCAGTTACATTGTACAATGAAATTCTTACTTTGCAGTTCCTCCATTCCCGACAGTTTTAAAAAAATAAATATCAATATAAAAGGAGAGAGAAAAATAATATATATATATGTACACTAAGTAAAGAAAAACACTAAGTATAGTAAGGGAGAGTACAGTACTGTATGGATGCAAGTACGGTGCATATGCATGGTGTAAAGTGCGCTGTGCAAAAGTACAGAAGAAACAGTTATGGTATAAAGTATAACCCCCCCCCCCCTCCCCCCCCCCCCAGTAGCAGCAGAATGGTATTGGGCTCATATTAATGAGTACACGTCAATTCAGAGTTCAGCCAGTTTCAGAGTGGAAGGGGGGAGAAGGTGTTCACAAGCCTGATGGGCCTGTGGATAAAAACTGTCTGTCAGCCTGGCTGTTCTGGACTTCACACTCCTGTAGCGTCGGGCCCGACGGTAGGAGCGTGAAGAGGGCTGTGTTGGGGGTGTTGTACTGTCCCTGATGATGCTGTGGGTCCTCCTGATGACCCTGGTCCTGTAGATGTCCCTGCATGAGGGAAGGCTGCTCCGGAAATAACCTGTGCAGTCTTGATCACTCTCTGGAGAGCCTTCCTATCCTGAGCGGTGCAGTTTTCCGTACCAGACTGTGATGGAGCTGGTAAGGGACGCTCTCGATTGTACTTCTGTAGAAGTTGCTGAGAATTTGGGCTGACATGCCAAATTTCCTCAGCCTTCTCAGAAAGTAACAACCGCTGCTGGGACTTCCGGACAATGTAGTGCGTGTTGTGTGACCAGGTTAGATCCTCGCTGATGTGAAACGCCGAGAATTTTGAAGGTTTTTCCACCCTCTCCACCTCTGTCCCACCTATGAACAGGGTGTGTGTAGCTCCCGCCTCCTCCTCCTTGGATCAACAATCATTTCCTTGGTCTTGTCTGTATTCAAGGAAAGATTGTTGTAGTCACACCAGTCCACCAGCTCAGCCCACCTCCCTCCTGTACGCTGTCTCATCCCCCCACCAGTGATCAGTCCGATGACTGTAGTATCATCAGGCAAACTTGATGATACTGGTGTTGCTCTGGGAGGACCACGCAGTCATACGTGAAGAGTGTGTACAGGAGGGGCTCAGCACACAGCCCTGGGGGGTCCCAGTGCTAACAAGTTCTTGTGCTGGATGTGCGGCTGCCCATTCTGACTGAACTGGGGTCTGTCCGTCAGGAAGGTTGCAGCACCCAGTTGCAGAGGGTGGTGTCAGTCCGAGGGTGAGGAGCTTTCCTGCCAGTTTGGTGGGAATGACCGTGTTGAATGCTGATCTGTAGTCGATAAACAGCATTCTCACATATGTGTCCTTGCCCTCCAGGTGAGTGAGGGCTGTGTGAAATGGCAGTGTTGACTGCGTCGTCAGTGGAACGGTTCTGACGGTACGCAAACTGTAGCGGATCTAGATTGTCAGGGAATGGTCTCCTGGATGTGACTCATGACTATCCTCTCGAAGCACTTCATCACAATTGGGGGTGAGTGCAAACAGGCGATAGTCTTCAGGCAGGTCACGACACTTTTCTTAGGGAGGGGGACGATGGTGGTGGTCTTGAAAGCAAGATGGCACAGAAGATTGTGCAAGGGACAGGTTGAATATGTCCACAAACCACGCCAGCCAGCTCTGAAGAGCAAACCTTTGAGTGCCCGCCCGGGGATGGGTTGATCTGGGCCGGCGGCCTTCCGTGGGTTTCGCTTCTCCTCAGAGCTTGCACACCTCCAACGATGTCACAGTGAGCGATGAGTTCAGTTTGGCGTGCTCCCCCTCGGCCATAACCCAATCTCTGTCTGTCGGGGTTGAGGGCCTCAAATCGCTGCATAGAATCTGTAATTTAGCTGGTCTGTACAGTGTAGTGTGGCGAGGTAGGTGACCTCTCTGCTTCTCTGTTGATAGTCTGTGATGTGTCTCTCGTCCTTGCCACATGCGCCTGGGAGTCCGCAGAGGTGTAGCATCCCTCCAGCTTCACCCTGTACTGTCTCTTGGCCTGTCTGATAGATCTACGCAGGTCGTATCTGGCCCTTTGTGTAGGTCTTCAGCGTTGCCTGAGAGAAAAGCAGTGGAGCGAGCACGTAGCATGGACCCGAACATCACAGTTTATCCAGGGTTTCTGGTTGGGGCATAGGTCTGCAGCGCTTTGTTGGAACAATGGTTTCTATGCAGGTCTGATTGTAGCTGGTGTACTCCAGAGGCATAGTCCCGATGATAAGTCAACTGTTACAGTCCCTCTCTTGAATGGCAGCAGCAGTTCTGAAACACCCAGTCCCAATCTGTAGTGTCTAAAGCAGTCCTGAAGCACCAGATCAGTTTTTTCTTCAGTCCACACTTTTGAGGGTTTTACGTACTGCTGGGGGGCTTGCCTTGAGGAGTGAGTGTCTTGTAATGCGGGGCTGAATAGAGGAACACGGAGATGTGGTCGGAGCCGTCCGAAGTGCGGCCGAGCCGCAGCCTTGTAGCCACCCCTCCACGTTGCTGTAGACTTGGTCGAGAATGTTGTTCTCCCTCGTCGGAAAGCTCACGTGCTGGTGGTAATATTTGGGGGGACAGTCCTCAGGGTTGCAATGGTTAAAATCGCCGGCGACAATAAACACCCGCGTCCGGGTGTGCGCGTCTCTTGTCTTGCTGCTTGCGTACGTGCACAAGCAGCCCCAGCGCCGTCGCCGAGTTCGCGCGTGGCGGAATGTAAACAGCCAGAATAAACACAGCGCTGAACTCTCTCGGCAGGTAAAAGGGTCTGCACTTCACCATCAGCATTCTAGGTCGGTTTGAACAGTGTTTTTTCGACAGTCTTTATGTCCGAACACCACCTGTTGTTTACGAAGACGCAGACGCCGCCGCCTTTGTTCTTCCCGGACGCCGCCGTGCGGTCCCCGCGGTGGACGGAGTGCGTTTGTAGCTGGATCGCGGAGTCCGGCGTGCTGTCTGAGAGCCAGGTTTCCGTGAGAATTAGAGCGCAGCAGTCTCTGATCTCACGCTGTGTTGTTATCCTCGCTCTCAGCTCATCCAGCTTGTTTTCGAGGGAGCGAACGTTGGCTAGCAGCAGGCTAGGTAGCGGCGGACGCATAGCCCTAGCCTTAAGTCTGGCGTGTAGCCCACCCCTCTTGCCCCGCTTCCGCCTTGGGCACTCTGTCCGTCCACTGCGTCGTCTTCCCGAGGCCGGTGCTGCTGGGCCTTGCTGACTGGTGTCCGCGGTGTCCGAGCGCAAAAGAAAGTCGAAGTCAGAAAGGCTAAAGGTAAGTTCATGATGAACTTTACCAAACTCCAAGAGCGCCTCTCTACTGTAACTGACCGCTCCGGAAGAGAACTGTACGTGTAAAATAAATAATAAAGTCAAAATAAATACTAAATACCGTCGGTTGCCGGGGGAACAGACAAAGACGTCTGCCACGGTGGGCGCCATCTTGCTTCTTCTCAAAGGTGAAAAGGAACAGTGTGTATAGGTGAAAAGGAACAGTGTGTATAGGTGAAAAGGAACAGTCTACAGGTGAAAAGGTACAGTCTATAGGAGATACGGAACAGTGTGTATAGGAAAAAAAGGAACAGTGTGTATAGGAGATAAGAACCAGTCTATAGGAAAAAAGGAACAGTCTATAGGTGAAAATGAACAGTCTATAGGTGAAAAGGTACAGTCTATAGGTGAAAAGGTACAGTCTATAGGTGAAAAGGTACGGTCTATAGGTGAAAAGGAACAGTCTATAGGTGAAAAGGTTGTTGCTGAATTGAAGGTATGGAATCCCGCTCCCCGTCGTGTGTACGTCCATCATGCAGGCATATGGATGCTATAGATGATTCACTCATGATTTCGGTTGTGTCTGTGTGTTTCACTGCCCGCATGACATGCTCACATGCTACAGGGAGTCTGAATGGGGCTCTAGCCAGCTCGTCAGCATCAGAGGAGAAAGAACCATGTGGACTGTATAAGGTAGAGCAGTATTCCAGGATTTGGTTACAGGAGAATTCTCAGGGCTTGTTTGCTGAGATGTACAAACACTGACCAAACCTTCTGGGGTGAGGTGAGGACCAAACCTTCTGGGGTGAATTTACTTCCGGCCTGAAGCGAGAGTCTGTGTAAGAGTCTGATGTCCAGCTACTAAACCAAGCAGCTTTACTCTGGAGCCCAAATTACTCACCGTCCACGTGGCTGGTTATTACAGAACAAAGCATAAACCGAATGTGAACCGTTTTTCAGAGGGTTGCTATTGTTAGCAGTGGACGCTAACCTCACGCTTCATCTACACCGTAATGGTTCATGTCCAGCACCCTGCGGACCACTTAACTCTTTTCCTTTAGCACCATTTAACTCAGTTTTACTGGAAACAATGTAAACTTAGTTTCTGGGAGGGAAATGTTCAGCCACTAAAACAGCAGGGAGCACAGAGGCGCTATTAAAACGCAGTTAGCATCGCGGATAACAAAGTAGCAGAGGATAAAAACGACAAAGGCAGTAAACACTGAGCACGGAACAGTCATTAATCACCAGCCAGACTCAAACACCCTGAACAGCTCTTTAATGATGTAGAAAAAAGCAGAGCGCTCCATCGCCAGATCCCTGTACGTCAGTCAGCTCAAACAAACTCCATATAGCCTTCACTAGCAGCAGGAGGAAGCTAGGGGGCGAGGGTAGAGGGATGGATTTGGGACAGAGCCCTATATTAGCACAGCAGGGAGTGAAAGAGAGCAAGTGTTTGCTCATACATTGCTCAGTCAGCTGACACACGGCCATGTGAAAAACAGCCAGCTAAACAACAGAGAGATCACATGGAGAGGGAATCCAGCAGAGAGAGAGAGAGAGAGAGAGAGAGAGAGAGAGAGAGAGAGAGAGAGAGAGAGAGAGAGAGAGAGAGAGACAGAGAGAGAGAGAGAGAGAGAGAGAGAGAGAGAGAGAGAGAGAGAAAGAGAGAGAGAGAGAGAGAGAGAGAGAGAGAGAGAGAGAGAGAGAGAGAGAGAGAACATAGAGAGAGAGAGGGAGAGAGAGAGAGAGAGAGAGAACATAGAGAGAGAGAGAGAGAGAACATAGAGAGAGAGAGAGAACATAGAGAGAGAGAGAGAGAGAGAGAGAGAGAGAGAGAGAGAGAGAGAGAGAGAGAGAGAGAGAGAGAGAGAGAGAGAGAGAGAGAGAGAGAGAGAGAGGGGGGGGGGAGTGAGTGAGTGAGAGATAGAGAGAGAGAGTGAGAGAAAGAGAGAGAGAGATATTACTACCACTACACTCGTCCCATATGCATTGTGAGTCAGATCTGTCCACAGTGGTAGTGAAGGTAACCAGACGTCCCCTCTAAAAGCTCCCTCACAGGAAGTTCCTACAGGAGGTGGTTCTGAATACGCTGCCTGATGTCTGAGACGCTGTTTATGATAGTGTGGAGAAGATCTCAGCCTTAAACTCCATTCATGGTGGAGGGATACATGCTGCAGGGCGCTGTGAGGTCAAATAGTCCCCCAAAGGAACTTAGTATTCCCAGGTTTTCCAGATTTTCATCACCAACATTCCATACACACTCAGAAGACACGTGTAGGTTCACTGGTGGGCTAGATAGTTAATAAAGTGTCTGTATGTGTGTTCTAGACATGGAGAACCCTGGTTCCCATCACCACCACCACTGTAAACCACTGTGCCGTCCTGAGGATATTAGTTCACAGATTGACCAGTGTAAATGAAGGCCAGAGCGTCCACACTGGCTGTAAAGGTCAGGCGGATTATTACAGCTATGTAATCCCATGTGACCTGCAGGATCAACCACGGAGAACACATTACCATCAATACGACCACATCATCTAACCACACATCATACCAGCCGAGCAATAAACCCTCCACATACACACCAACCAGCCACTTCATCAGCTCCACCTCCTCAGATCTACACTTCCTGTCCACTGTATCAGCTCCACCGACCATATAGGACACCCTGTAGGTGTCCTATAGCTGTAGTCCATCTGTTTCTCTGTGTACTGTATTACCCTGTTCTTCAATGGTCAGCACCCCCACAGGACCCCCACAGAGCAAGTGAGAAGGAGAGAGAGAGAAAAGAGGGGTGAGTGTTTAATGCAGTGGAACTATAAGGAAACCCGTGAACCCACAGCAGATGATGCAGAGACAGCTGATTGGCCGCTCTGGGTTCGTGTGGGTACTAACTCGTTGTGTGTTGGGTTCAGTTAAACAGGCTGGCTCGGGCACTGTGACTTTAAGACTATGAAGATCTTCTCATCACTAAAACCCAAACCCCGCTCAGTAACACCACACTGCATCAGTCTCAGACGGTCAGGCAGTCGGAGCTCTGCTGTACTGCTGGCGTGCAGGGGTGGAGAAGGTGGATGTGTTGTGACGCTGGGAACTATTTTGGTTCTTTCACTTTAGAACTCCACTGTTCTAAATGAGTCAGCACCAGAACCACCATATGATATACTGAGGAGAGGAATGAATCCAGAAGCCTGAATCCAGTGAATGATAGAGATAGAGAAAGTGAGAGAGAGGGGGAGAGAGACAGAGAGGGAGAGAGAACAAGAGAGAGAGAGAGAGAGACAGAGAGGGAGAGAGAACAAGAGAGAGAGAGAGAGAGAGAGAGAGAGAGAGAGAGAGAGAGAGAGAGAGAACAAGAGAGAGAGAGAGAGAGAGAGAGAGAGAGAGAGAGAGAGAGAGAGAGAGATAGAGAGAGAGAGAGAGAGAGAGAGAGAGAAAGACATAGAGAGAGAGAGAGAGAGAGAGAGAGAGAGAGAGAGAGACACACACACACACAGAGAGAGAGAGAGAGAGAGAGAGAGAGAGAGATAAACCAGCTTTGGAGGTGTGTATCTCTGAGGAACTGAAAGCGAGTCTCCGGAGAAGAACAGAATCTGGAACCTTCAGAATCACCGGAGAGATCCTACTACTCCATGTGAGTGCCGTGCTGCGGAGCAACACAAATATGCTGACTCAGCATGCCAGGACGGATCGCCACACCCGCTTGTGAACCTGATTTGTACTGACATGCCGAAAGCAGCCAGCCTGTAATAGAACAGGAATTCCTCTCAGAGTTCCCGACCACGGGCTCCTGGGCCAAAACACCAGCGCACAAAGCTGTACCAACAACTCCAGCCTGTGGGGGTTCATCCCACCACCGCCTCCCCCAGCAGCACCAGTCAGTAATCAGATCATGTTACGCAGTAACTCCTGTACGGGGACGATGGGGCTATAAACCCCTGAGGGGTGTGAGTGCCGGGATCCATAGATTGGGAAGAGGTGCTACAGTGCAGGGAATGTCTCGTTCCATGTGTGGAAAATGGCTCCAGAGCAGATGTTAATGATTGGCTAAAAGGAGGGACTGCATGTGGGCGTGGCCAAAGACCATAGTGTGAAGGAAGTAGCTGAATCTGCAGGTGTGTGGAAGCGTACGGTCATACGGGTCTACCAGCAGTGGATACAATCCCAGCCTACAGGGAATTCTCCTCGGAACTGTGCCAGGGAAGGCATCCACCACATCTGGACCACCTGACCAGTTCTCTGATGTAGGAGTGTCTGAACCCACGTCCAGTCCATGCCCGATCCAGTCCCAGCTGTTACTGGTGGAGGGGTGCACGGTGTTAGGTCACAGGGGCCTGAGCTCCGTATAGTAAGGGGAGAGGAATCGTCACGGCGAGCAGATTTAGGTTCACAGGGACTTTTATGTTGAAGAGCCGGAATACGGAGGGAGTACCGGGATTTCGGGAGTAGGTCTCTTCTCTTAGTGTTTACCCCTCTCTCTTTCTCTCTCTGTGACTCACTTTCTCTCTGCCCACCATCTCTCTCTCTTTCTCTCTCTCTCTCTCTCTCTCTGTCCCTACCTCTCCACCTTTCTTTGTCTCTCTCTCTCCTTCTGTTTCTCCCTTTCTTGCTGTCTTTCTCTCTCTTTCTCCCTCCATCCCACCTTTCTTTCTCTGTCTCTCTCTTTCCCGCTTCCCCACTGTAACTCTCTCTCTCCCTCTCTCATTGTATCTGTCTTAGTCTCTACCTCTCTGTCTCCACCCACTCTGTGACTCACTCTTTCTCTCTCCTCCCTCTCTCTTTCTTTCTTCCTTCCCCCACTCCCTCATTTCTCTTCCCCCGGCTTCTCAGAGTTACAGCAGGTTTGAGGACTCGTCTGAGGGCGGGGATGAAAGAGCCGCCGTGTGGATCCGAGTGATGATGACGCACCGGGACAACAAATAAACAATATCAGTGCAGATGGGATGCAACAAACATCTCCATGGCAACACTGCAGTGCCCTCTCGAATCCGTGTCCGGAATTTTGGCAGTGGCCTGATCTCAGTGTGATTACACCACGCGTGATGCACTGAGAGGGGCGTGGTCAAGCTGACCTGCTCCATCCCAGCTGTGATCAGTGAGAGCTTAAACTGATTTACTGAGTCCAGCTGACTGAATTAAACGCTTCACCAACACAGTAATTCAACACGGTTATTAACATTTAACGACCGGACCTGACCTGACCTGACCTGACCCGATCTGAACTGATCTGATTTTAATTGATCTGTTCTGAACTGATCTGATCTGCCATCTGTTAGTCTGTCCGGTCTGCTGCCTGTCCGGTCTGCTGTCTGTTAGTCTGTCCAGTCTGCTGTCTGTTAGTCTGTCCGGTCTGCCGTCTGTTAGCCTGTCCGGTCTGCCGTCTGTTAGCCTGCCCGGTCTGCCGTCTGTTAGCCTGTCCGGTCTGCCGTCTGTTAGCGTGTCCGGTCTGCCGTCTGTTAGCCTGCCCTGTCTGCCGTCTGTTAGCCTTTCCAGTCTGCCGTCTGTTAGCCTGTCCAGTCGTTTAGTCTGTTTAGTCTACGCTCTTATCGCTTTAGTTTTCCTGATCCCAACACTCCCAATCCAACTCATCAGCTGATTACCAGCCCAGTATTGGGGTAACGTGGAGGTGTTACAGCAGGACAAAGCACTAAACTGGGGAGGACAGTGGGTCTCCAGGACCAGGGCTGAGAAACAGGGCTGTGGGTCAAATAGTGTATATATGGATCGCTTTGTGTCAGGAGGTCGTCACATGATCAGTACACAACCTCTCAGCTCAAACACATCGATCAGTTCCTCAACATCAGAGTAAGACCCCCACACTCTCACACACACCTCCTGTCTCCCTCTGTGTGTGTGTGTGTGTGTAACCTGTGTCCCTGGAGAGGACCCGTCCCAGAACTGGGATCCTAGCAACAGAGAGGAGGGAAGAAGAGAACTGTGGGTAAAAATAGAAGCTCATCATGAACTGCTTCACACACACACACACACACAGATTGACTGCTGTGAATACATCTGTTCTGTTCCTCCTCCAACCCAACCCTCCGTCTCACTCCACACACTCGTCTTACATTCTCTGTGAGGACCTCCACAGCTTTCTATTGTTCTTCACATTACCGTAGCAGAGACAGGTGTTTGAGGCCGGCAGAAATGTCACGCTGTTGGATATATAGTGCAGCCCTATTCTCTGTGTGTGCTACAGGTCCTCACAAAGATACCAAGACAAGCACAGACACACAGAACATGGCTATGCTATATATCAATATTGGCCTTTACTGACAGCTGCAATATATGCAAATTAGCCTTCTAAGTAATCATAGCCCAAGTCAAGTTCATCAATATTTATTTACATAGTGCTTTTAACAGCGGGCGTCGTCACCAAGCAGCTTTAGAGTTCGGTCTGCCATCTTTTAGATTGTTCGGCCCTTTTTAGACTATTCAGTCTGCCGTCTTTGAACCTGTTCGGTCTGCTGTCTTTTAGACTGTCGGGTCTGCTGTCTTTAAACCTGTTCAGTCGGCCATCTTTTAGACTGTTTGGTCTGCCATCTAATAGACTGTTTGGTCTGCCATCTAATAGACTGTTTGGTCTGCCGTCTTTTAGCCTGTCCAGTCCACCGTCTTTGAACCTGTTCCATCTGCCATCTTATAGACTGTTTGGTCTGCTGTCTTTTAGCCTGTCCAGTCCGCCGTCTTTTAGCCTGTTCCGTCTGCCATCTTTTAGACTGTTCGGTCTGCCGTCTTTTAGCCTGTTCGGTCTGCCGTCTAATAGACTGTTCGGTCTGCTGTCTTATAGACTGTTCGGTCCGCCGTCTTACAGACTGTTCGGTCCGCCGTCTTTTAGACTGTCGGGTCTGGCGTCTTTTAGCCTATTCTGGTTTGCCGTCTCTTAGTTTTGTCTGCCGTTTTTTAGCCTGTTCGGTCTGCGGTCTTATAGACTGTTTGGTCTGCCATTTTTGAACCTGTCCGGTCTGCCGTCTTATAGACTGTTCGGTCCGTCGTATTTTAGACTGTTTGGTCTGCCGTCTTTGAACCTCTTCGGTCAGCCGTCTTTTAGACTGTCGGGTCTGGTGTCTTTTAGCCTGTCTGGTTTGCCGTCTCTTAGATAGTTTGGTCTGCCGTTTTTTAGCCTGTTCGGTCTGCCGTCTAAAAGACTGTTTTGCCTGCCATCTCTTAGACTGTTCGGTCTGCCGTCTTTTAGCCTGTTCAGTATGCCGTCTAAAAGACTGTTTTGCCTGCCATCTCTTAGACTGTTCGGTCTGCCGTCTTTTAGCCTGTTCGGTCTGTCGTCTAATAGACTGTTCGGTCTGCCATCTTTTAGACTGTTTGGTTTGCCGTCTTTGAACCTGTTCGGTCAGCTGTCTTTTAGACAGTCGGGTCTGGCGTCTTTTAGCCTGTCTGGTTTGCCGTCTCTTAGTTTTGTCTGCCGTTTTTTAGCCTGTTCGGTCTGTGGTCTTATAGACTGTTTGGTCTGCCATTTTTGAACCTGTTCGGTCTGCCGTCTTATAGACTGTTTGGTCCGTCGTATTTTAGACTGTTTGGTCTGCCGTCTTTGAACCTGTTCGGTCAGCCGTCTTTTAGACTGTCGGGTCTGGTGTCTTTTAGCCTGTCTGGTTTGCCGTCTCTTAGATAGTTTGGTCCGCCGTTTTTTAGCCTGTTCGGTCTGCCGTCTAAAAGACTGTTTTGCCTGCCATCTCTTAGACTGTTCGGTCTGCCGTCTTTTAGCCTGTTCGGTCTGTCGTCTAATAGACTGTTCGGTCTGCCATCTTATAGACTGTTCGGTCCGTCATCTTTTAGACTGTTTGGTTTGCCGTCTTTGAACCTGTTCGGTCAGCTGTCTTTTAGACTGTCGGGTCTGGCGTCTTTTAGCCTGTCTGGTTTGCCGTCTCTTAGATAGTTTGGTCTGCCGTATTTTAGCCTGTTCGGTCTGCCGTCTTATAGACTGTTTGGTCCGCCGTCTTTTAGACTGTTCGGTCTGCCGTCTAATAGACTGTTTTGCCTGCCATCCCTTAGACTGTTTGGTCTGCCGTCTTTAAGGGTTTGTTGCATTAAGGACCAGAAATTTCAGCGGATGATAAATTGCTCATTTCCATTAACCATCCACCATCAATCTCATATGCAAAAATCCTCTCCACAGCCAGCAGACTAATTCACTTACCGCCCCCACCCACACACACTGCAGCGCAGATTACTGGTGGGTATAGGAGGAGACTGACCGAGTGAGTGAGGAGGTTGGGTGGGGTGGGGGTGGGGAGTCTGGGGGGAATGGTACGAGGATGAAAACACATATGATAATCTCCGTGTGACACTAAATCACATGATTCAGCAGACGGACCTGAGCCCAGTGTGTTAAGCCTGTGATGCAGCACGGCTTGGTTCAAACAGCACACGTGACGCAACATGAACACGCTGTATTCCCCATACAGACCTTATCCAGGACATACAGCACACCTCGGCCTCTCCTGGACTTTTTCTTGGGACCCCCGGGGACACTCATTCTGGAAACCTGCTCTGTGACCACACCCTATATGAGTAAACCTGAACTGAGTCATTTAGATTCATCTTGACTCATCATACATGCTAAATACTCCAGTGAACTGCTCATCTGATAATATCTTATCTTTAGCTGTATCAAAACTCAGTATTGAAATGACTGCAGCAGAGACAGGTGTTTGAGGCCTGTTGTTGTTGCATATATAATACAGCCCTATTCTCTGTGTGTGCTACAGGTCCTCACAAGGATACCAAGACAAGCACAAACACACAGAATATGGCTATGCTATATATCATTATTGACCTTTACTGATGGCTGCAGTGTATGCACTTGTATGTTTATATGGCTGTAATATATGTACTTGTTCGGTCTGTCGTCTTTTAGACAGTTCAGTCTGCTGTCTTTTAGTTGATTCGGTCTGCCGTTTTTGAACCAGTTCAGTCTGCCGTCTTTTAGACTGTAGGGTCTGCCGTCTTTTAGACTGCTCGGGCTGCCGTCTTTTAGTCGGTTCGGTCTGCCGTTTTTGAACCAGTTCGGTCTACCGTCTTTTAGACTGTAGGGTCTGCCGTCTTTTAGACTGCTCTGGCTGCCATTTTTTAGACTGTCTGGGCTGCCGTCTTTTAGACTGTTCGGGCTGCCATCTTTTAGACTGCTCGGGCTGTCGTCTTTTAGACTGTTCGGGCTGCGGTCTTTTAGACTGCTCTGGCTGCCATTTTTTAGACTGTCTGGGCTGCCGTCTTTTAGACTGTCCGGGCTGCCGTCTTTTAGACTGCTCGGGCTGTCGTCTTTTAGACTGCTCGGGCTGTCGTCTTTTAGACTGTTCGGGCTGCGGTCTTTTAGACTGCTCTGGCTGCCATTTTTTAGACTGTCTGGGCTGCCGTCTTTTAGACTGTCCGGGCTGCCGTCTTTTAGACTGCTCGGGCTGTCGTCTTTTAGACTGTCCAGGCTGCCGTCTTTTAGACTGTCCGGGCTGCCGTCTTTTAGACTGCTCGGGCTGTCGTCTTTTAGACTGTCCAGGCTGCCGTCTTTTAGACTGTTCGGCCTGTCGAACCCCTGAAACCCTGGCAGTAGCGTGGGCCACACTGAAGAACACAGTGACATCAAACCTGCCACCGTCCTGGAATACCACCTGGGATACCCCCCCTTCTAAGTCAGTTCATAAAATTTCTGCCCTGGTCAACTGTAAGTGTCACTACACTGTGCATCTAGAGCTTCATGAAATGGGTCTCTAAGGCTGAACAGCTGAACACAAGCCAACTATGTGCAACACCAAGTGTCAGCTGGAGTGGTGTAAAGCTCCACCACTGGACCCTGGAGCAGTGGAACCGTGTTTTCTGGAGTGGTGGATCATGCTTCACTATCTGGTGGTCTGATGGAGGAATCTGGGTTTTGGTGGATGAATGCGGGAGTTTGGTGGAAGGGGGATCATGGTGGGGGGTTCAGGGTTTGGCCTCGGACCCTCAGTGAAGAGTGGGGTTAATGCATTTTAACTGGTTATGTTCTTCCAGCTTTGTGCAGCAGTTTGGGGACGAACCCTTTCCTGTTCCAGCACGACTGTGTCCCTGTGCACAAAACCAGATCCATAAAGACATGATTTGAGGAGATTGGTGTAGGGGAACTCTGGTGGTCTGCACAGAGCCCCCACTGAACACCTTTGGGGGGAACAGGAACGTTAAGATTCAGGCCTTTTTGTCGGGCTGACTAGGGACAACTTCCCACAGGATGTCCAACATCATATAGCTGTGATGACCACATGTCCACATACTTTTGGCCAGTGTAGATGTACAGCCGTGTCGTAGCTGTTGTTCCTGGCCTTGTGTGCTAAGCTGTCGAGATAAAGCGACATGTCCTGGACCCCCTGGAGGAGCATTGTGAAGGGTAAGGAGTCAGTGCAGGTTATCCCAGGACTGAGGCTTAGACGAACGGTCTCACTGAGGAATCAGCCCAGGTTTACTTCAGGCTAATCCCAGCGTGGTGAGCTACACCTCTCATCTGCTTCAAGCCTAGCTGGCCTGCCAAACGCCCAGAGCCTGCCAGTCACGCAATGACATAATCTCACTCTCCTCAGCTCCGGCCGTTCTCCATGTCCAATTCAGAGTTCATGTGACGGCCCCATTCACTAGCATCGTGAGTAAACCGAACACTGATCTCACAATCATGTGCATTTCACTCTGAATGGCTTTAGTCATTAGGGCACAGCTCGTTCCTCATGTCGGATATGACATAACGAGCGCTACGCTTATGAAATCAGGACTGAAGGCTCGACTCACAGGCTGTTCACCAGTAAAAATGAGATTAGCTACAATGCTGGCAGGCTATCTGGAAAGACATCCCAGCAGTCTGAGGTAACTGATGTTAGCACTGCTAGCACGCTAACCCACCCTGGGGCTGTACATGCCATCTGAGCTACCAGTTTTTCTTTATGTCACAGTAAATCTCCGGTTTAGACTCGGCTACGCTTGGGTGTTTCATCCCCGGGAATAAAAAGACTCATTCTTACAGAACTGCCCTCCAATGTACTCGATCTGCCAAGACAAGTTCTGAAGCTAATACGGCTAACAAGTATTGGAAGCTTGTTAGCATGCATTAGCATTAGCCTAAATCATGGTAATTCGCCTCAAACTGTGTGGAGCTGTTCTAACAGACCTGCTTATGTGATTTCGCTCACGTTATCAGAAAAAAACGATCAGTGGTGCAGTATTTGTGATTAGCAGTTGCTTCACATCACAGAAAATGAAATGGTCTATATCAGAAACAGAACCAGAATCAGGTTTATTGGCCAAGTATGTGGACACACAGTTTGTGTCTCTCTAGGACTGTCCCAGTACGCACGTAACTAACTGACAGTCCACAATAAATACAGACACTGTACAATATACACTATACACAGTATATACAATATCGTCGCTGTCAGATGAAAAACATGTATCTCCATTTTTGTTAATTCTGACATTTATACATCATTTGAACACAGCTGCTGCTGTTTACACTCTGTGAGAACTGCATGATGAATGGACCAACAGAAATGGCCCAAAAGTCTTTGGAATGATGTCTGGTTCCATTGACTTCCATTACAATTGAATGAGGTTTTTGGCCTCTCCTGTAAAGTTGCCATTTTGGAGATACATGTTTTTCTTTGGACAGTGACGATATACAAGCGTCTAACAAACTATATATAGACAAAATAACATACAGCTTACACCTTAAACACAATTTATACGGCAGTAATGTGACAGCATGAGTATATATTTAGAAGAATACGTACCACATGATCATAATAATAAGATGTGAAAGTAGGAAACTATGCTTTCCTACACGAGCAGTCCAAAAGTTTAGGTACACCCCTCTAACTGGATGTAGTTAGTGATCTTATAGACTCTACAGTCGAACACTGAACAGCTCCACCTGCTGAGAGTCTGACCCAGTCCATATCCTGATACACCACATCTACTCCTGATGTACACAGTATGATCCTCCTCCATATCTCCACCTCTAATATATATTTAGTGGTGTAAAAACTTTGATCTCTTTTTCTGCACAGTGTAAAAGCTCTAGTTCTCCTTTCAGGTTAATGAATATTCATGATGGACCGACCAATAGAATCGCTCCAAACCTGCTTAGTAATAAACCTATCAGCTCCACTGCAGGGTAAGGAAGCTGGTTCGTCCTCCTGTACAGCTTCTGGAGGATTTAAAGGTGGACTGGATAATTCCATGAGGGCTGTCTTCACTTTTAAGATAAACAGAAGGAGAACCTGCTATGAGGAGCCGTCTGTAAACTTAGGACGGGTAGTGTAGTTGGGCCAAATTTGGGCCACGCCCATAGATAGTGTGTAGGCCAGATTTGGGCTGAAGACCAACCATATACTGATGCAGTCTTTACAGGAAAGTCGGTGGCCATCTTGGCAACTCTGCCAGGCAGTTATCTCCAGCCAGACGAGACGAGACTCTTATTGCTTTGGGAGTCTAGTTACTGTTTAAATACACATTTAAAATTAAGGGTAAACTCGGACAACAACCTCTGTAGTGTCTGGCCCAGTAACATTTTCAGCTTGTTCTAGCTACCATGCCTGCTGGGGTCTCTACCGAGCCTTCTGCTGTGCCATCACTGCACAACCAGCAAGCTGACTGGCTCTTATTGATGGTCTGGACTTTCTCGGTAAACGGAAGGCATACTGAGGCTTACAAGCTTTCCCATTCACATTTCCACCTGTGAACTCTCTTTTATAAGATCTTGGCCAGAACCAAACCAAAGATGTGGGTCATAAGTGCTAAGTGGCTATGGTCCAGACTAGCAATGTAAATTTATGACCTGCCTAAAACCAGGAGGCCTAAAATCCCAAGTCAGTTTTTGAAATCTGACTGACTGAGCTGTTGTGAAATACTTGATACATGCATACTGGTGCGCCATAGGTTAGCCAATTCTGCATTCACGTAAGCACAGCAAGGACTGTAGAGGATAGAACTAGCAGGTGGGGTCAGAGGTCAGCATGTACAGACAATAAACAGTCTGTAACCGTATTAAACAAACCCAGAATAGTCAAAATAGTAAAACCACAGTCATTTAATATCTTAGATATTCTGCCTGATACTCTAATTCAGTGTCACTAGTTAAACCACTGTGGTACATACATAATACACTGTTGAATTATCACCAAGTCGAGGCCCTACTGGGTCTAGCGGAATCAACCAATGCTGACCCCGCCTAGTCAAACAGGAAGTGCTGTTTACTGGAAATAAATGGAGATTAATGATTTATATCTGACAGTAATTGTTCCGACTGGTCTGTATTTGTTGTGTGCTAGTTAATTCAGTAATTAGTCATGACCCAGACATAAGACGCTGCCTATTCTCCTGTATTATAACCGCCCTGGGATCAGCTGTGCTGTAGCCAAGCCTGGGAGTCAAAACCAGCGCCACAGGGAATCTTATTAGATCTGCTGGAGCAGAGTAAAAACCGTTACAGCAGAGTTCAGGAGACAGGCCACGTCTGACCCTACTGCACTTCTCCAACCACAGAACCAACACCATCCAAACCCAGCTGTATACAGTAGTCACTTAGCCTATATAGCGGGTTTAGACTGAGGTGGGAAATATAGAAATGTATAAATAATGTGATGTTGTTTTACATCACAATATGTAACACATTACACATAATAACTAGCATCACGTCATCGTGACAGACACATTTACCTGCACTGTGTACATTCTTCAGGTATTAAAATGGAAGGCCTGACTCCATGTTTAGACCTCAAATGACAACAGTAGATCATTTAATCCCACCCTCGGAAGACATGACCAAGTCCCAGCTGTATACAGTCATCGAATTCACACACTTGGAAAAGGGAGCCGAAGCACAACCCAGTGCACTGCATGCAATTACACCTTGGCACCAGAGGGGTCGCCAAATCCCCAGATCTTACATACTGCACCTTTACGCCCACTCAGGGTCCCATTACGGCTCTGATCTACATCCAATAATGAATTCCCAGCATTCCCGGGATTGGAACTCGCAATCGTCTGACAATAAGGCAACACCTCAAACAACTACATCACTACAATGGAGGTACATTAATTGACTGTGATAATGAGATCAGAGCATCATATTGTTCATATGCTGTTTACATAATAACTATAATAATAGGTAAATAGGTATATATATATATATATATATATATATATATATATATATATATATATATATATATATATATATATATATATATATATATAGTAACAGCATACATAAATGTAAACATAAATATGCAATAATGAGGTTTGATTATTTGGAAAGGACAAATAAAAAAAACAATAAATATAAATAGAATTATTTCTACTCTTCATTTCACACGCTGTACTAAACCCATTAACACGATTTCGTAATCAAGCATGCAGCTGGTCAGTCGGAGCTGCGGATATCCACCACATGTATCCGGAGGGTTACTGTTATGTAATGTGATGCGGTTTATTATAACATTACATTCAGCCATGAGCATATTTACTGGGCAAAGGAAGGTCAGTCCTGAACATGAGACTCATGAAACGGAAAAAGACTGGCCTGTACACATTCACCCGTATTCAAACAGCTAATCCCACAGCTATGGTGCTATACGTCCAGGCAACACCATGAGCTGGGAATCAGAGCTACAAACTTCCCGGTACTACTGTAACAATGACCAGACGCTCCGAACTGGGCCTCGGGATGGGAGGAGACTTCACAGCGTTCGTAAATCTGCTCAAAGCCGCTGGCAGATTAGGGCATTAACTCTGTAAGTCTCTCAGCTTTGCCTTCAGGAGTCAAACATCGCTTCCCAAAGCCGACACGCTGCACACACCGACCCAGCCACGACTGAATCTACAGGGCCTGCAGGTAAACAGTACACACCACCAACCCCTTTTAATAACCACCCACTGATCAGTAACCGGCCCAGATATTCCTCCATCCCTCCCTCCGTTCCCTGATCCATAACCGGCCCAGATATTCCTCCATCCCTCCCTCCGTTCCCTGATCCATAACCGGCCCAGATATTCCTCCGTCCCTCCCTCCGTTCCCTGATCCATAACCGGCCCAGATATTCCTCCATCCCTCCCTCCGTTCCCTGATCCATAACCGGCCCAGATATTCCTCCATCCCTCCCTCCGTTCCCTGATCCATAACCGGCCCAGATATTCCTCCATCCCTCCCTCCGTTCCCTGATCCATAACCGGCCCAGCTATTCCACCATCCCTCCCTCCGTTCCCTGATCCATAACCGGCCCAGATATTCCTCCATCCCTCCCTCCGTTCCCTGATCCATAACCGGCCCAGATATTCCTCCATCCCTCCCTCCGTTCCCTGATCCATAACCGGCCCAGATATTCCTCCATCCCTCCCTCCGTTCCCTGATCCATAACCGGCCCAGATATTCCTCCATCCCTCCCTCCGTTCCCTGATCCATAACCGGCCCAGATATTCCTCCATCCCTCCCTCCGTTCCCTGATCCATAACCGGCCCAGATATTCCTCCATCCCTCCCTCCGTTCCCTGATCCATAACCGGCCCAGATATTCCTCCATCCCTCCCTCCGTTCCCTAAACCATAACCGGCCCAGATATTCCTCCATCCCTCCCTCCGTTCCCTGATCCATAACCGGCCCAGATATTCCTCCATCCCTCCCTCCGTTCCCTGATCCATAACCGGCCCAGATATTCCTCCATCCCTCCCTCCGTTCCCTGATCCATAACCGGCCCAGATATTCCTCCATCCCTCCCTCCGTTCCCTGATCCATAACCGGCCCGTATATTCCTCCATACCTCCCTCCGTTCCCTGATCCATAACCGGCCCAGATATTCCTCCATCCCTCCCTCCGTTCCCTGATCCATAACCGGCCCAGATATTCCTCCATACCTCCCTCCGTTCCCTGATCCATAACTGGCCCAGATATTCCTCCATCACTCCCTCCGTTCCCTGTAAACTGGGCGGTCCTAATCCTGGGTAACAGAGTCCGAGAAACCTAGCAAGCTAAAGCTAACCAGCATAGCCAAAGGCTAGCAAGATCGCCCCCTGTCTGTAGCTGCCTGTCACTCCCTTATTACTTCATCCATCACCAACACCGTTCCTTCATCCCTTCATTTCTTCATCCATACACCAACATTGTTCTTTTATCCCGTCTTTCCTTTACTCATCACCAACATTGTTCCTTCATCTATTCATTCCTTCATCCATACACCAACACTGTTCCTTCATCCCTTCATTAATCACCAACACTGTTCCTTCATCCCTTCATTCCTTCATCCATACACCAACTTTGTTCCTTCATCCTTTCATTCATCACCAACACTGTTCCTTCATCCCTTCATTAATCACCAACACTGTTCCTTCATCCCTTCATCCCTTTACCCATCACCAACATTGTTCCTTCATCCCCTCATTCCTTCATCCATACACCAACATTGTTTCTTCATCCCTTCATCCATATACAAACATTGTTCCTTCATCCATCACCAACACTGTTCCTTCATCCCTTCATCCATCAGCAACATTGTTCCTTCATCCCTTCATTAATCACCAACACTGTTCCTTCATCCCCTCATTCCTTCATCCATACACCAACACTGTTCCTTCATCCCTTCATCCATCACCAACACTGTTCCTTCATCCCTTCATTAATCACCAACACTGTTCCTTCATCCCCTCATTCCTTCATCCATACACCAACACTGTTCCTTCATCCCTTCATCCATCACCAACACTGTTCCTTCATCCCTATATTAATCCCTGCACTACTTCATTCGTCTGTCTATGTCTGTTCATCTGTGACTTTTAGTCCAGTTGGCATTACATATAAGTGCTGTCAATCACACAGCTCATTAGCCACGCCCCCGGTTTGATTAGTGTTTTTCGATCTCATGGTTTTGGTTGTTCTTCAGTGATACTTTGCTGGATGTTTAATAAAGCCCGAACCGTTATCATATTTTAATCCCTGTGCTCCCTGCGACTTAATGATGTTAGCACGCTAAAAACAGGAGCTAGCCCTCGGCCTCCGGCCCATAAAGTAGTAGCCAGAAATAGATTACACATAAAAACGGAAAGGCAAAGATGGAAAACCGCTTTCTAAAAAGATAAACTACCCAAAATCTCTCTGAGTGAAAAGCCATAGATCCTATCAGCCAGATGGCAGGAACCGTTCCTGCTGCAAGTCCCCTACAGACCTCCTGTCTGCCGCTGCGGGAGGAGAGGCCGTGGCACAGAGAGCCAGCACTAGCACATTGCTAATCTCACATCATTACTGTGCAGACTATCACATGACGGACGCTCATGTGAGACTCTGCTGGCTGCTGCTTCCCCGACCCTCCCTCCACCCCAGAGCAAAGCCTCGGCTACAGCAACCCATCATCCCTGAGCTACAGCTAACACGCTCACTCAGGCGCAGCTGAAGTCTCCGCTGGGTAATAGCTGTGACCTTTCATCAGCACGGCTGGGGCCAATGCTAGCATCAGGACCAGCAGGGCTTATTAGCCAACTTCCTTTACACACAGGGAGAAGTGGTTCCTGTGAGTGCTCGCACCAAGACAGACGACAAATGGCCAATGAAATCAGACACAGGCACACAAAGACAGCAGACTAAACGAGGAACAGGTCACTATGGATACCATCAGGGGGTTCTCCTTCATCTATAGCATTCGCACACTAAACCTTAGCTAGAACAGTGGAACACCGTCTCCAGCACTGCCAAAGCTGGAGATGATACGGAGATGGGAAAATACCTGTATTCTCTCTCTCTTTTTTTAAGGCGGTTCTTTGAAGGTTCTTTAGTAAAACAGTGGTTCTATATAGGCCCATGAACACTCAAAAAACTCTTTGTTAGCTTAAATGACTATTTGCACAGTGAACTGATTCTTCAGATCGATGTGTCGATATGGTTCTATGTAGAAACTTTTTAAAAACGGTTCTATATAGCACCAAAACCGAGAGGCACAGCGTCTTCAGCTAGAGCCAAAGCGTCCTCTGACAGAGTCACATGTTTCACGGCCACAGTCAAACAATCTTCAGTCAAAGCTTCATCGGCTAGAGCCCAACCTTGCTCGAGCATCTTGGGCTCAAAGGGTCCTCATCTAGAATCAAAGCATGTATAGCTAGAGCCAAAGAGTCTTCATCTAGAACCAAAGCATGTATAGCTAGAGCCAAAGCGTCTTCATCTAGAACCAAAGCATGTATAGCTAGAGCTAAAGCGTCTTCATCTAGAATCAAAGCATCTATAGCTAGAGCCAAAGCATCTTCATCTAGAACCAAAGCATCTATAGCTAGAGCCAAAGCATCTTCATCTAGAACCAAAGCATCTATAGCTAGAGCCAAAGCTTCTTCATCTAGAACCAAAGCATCTATAGCTAGAGCCAAAGTCTTCATCTAGAATCAAAGTGTTACAGCTAGAGCCAAAGCTTCTTCATCTAGAACCAAAGCATCTATAGCTAGAGCCAAAGCTTCTTCATCGAGAACCAAAGCGTCTTTAGCTAGAGCCAAAGCTTCTTCATCTAGAACCAAAGCATCTATAGCTAGAGCCAAAGCTTCTTTAGGTAGAGCCAAACCATCTTCATCTAGAACCAAAGCGGTACAGCTAGAGCCAAAGCGTCTTCGTCTAGAACCAAAACATCTATAGCTAGAGCCAAAGTGTCTTTAAGTAGAGTCAAAGCATCTTCGTCTAGAGTCAAAGCTTCTTCATCTAGAACCAAAGCGTTACAGCTAGAGCCAAAGCTTCTTTGGGCGGAGCCAAAGCGCCTTCAGCCAGAATCAAAGCTTCTTGAGCTAGACCCATAGCTAGACCAGTTACAGCTCAGGTTAGATCTAGAGTAAACCTCACTCGGTAATCACAGAGCAAAAACATGAACGCAAGCCTCCATCTAGACGTGTGAAATGAGAGGTTTTAATCTCTAATCGCTTTATTTTGGACAATAAAGGAAAGACAACCATGTGACCCTGGACTTCTCAGTCTTCAACTCAGTGGTCAGTCTTCCCTTCAGCTAACCACCTGAGCAAAGACGACACATTCCGGAGAGCTAGCCCGTAGCCCAGACTGACACACTTCTTCAGGCATTCGTCCAAATGCAATGATGCTAAACTGGCTCTAACCGAATTAGCCTGGATGAGATACCAACGTGCATCACATCATCCTTATCCATGACATCATGACATACTCCCAAGCAAGCAGCACCTTCTGCAGCTGTTCCCAGAGACAGCCTATGAGAGAGAGAGCCTATGAGAGAGAGCCCTCCGACTGAAACTCCACCAATCTTCAGAATAGAACCAAGAAATTCCAGATGGATGCAGAAGAAACACTTCCCAAGCCTGAAGCACAGCAGTGCGCCGAAGCACATCGAAATCCCAAACTTACTTTCACGAACATAAAATCCAACTCCTGGTTCATCTTGAAACCTCAACAATGGCCTGTTTCATTCTGAGACGCTGCCCCACTTCCTCCTTCTCCAGGAGATGTGTGACGTCTCCTGAGAGTTCTCAAAGCATCCGATTGGGTCGTTGGGTCTCGGAGGAATGACGTATACGTCTAAGTAGAGAGGTCCAGGAAGGTTCTACTGAACAACCCTCATGGTGGAAGGAACAGTACTGCGCCTGCTTCTTCAAACCAGCCTGACCCGCCGGGCGTCACATGAGAGCGGGAATAAAAGGGTGGTTGTGAACGGCACACTGAAAAACTGTACACGGAAAAACATTCCGTCCTGAAACACTTCCAGTCCTGGGAGGCGCTCAGAAGGAGGTGGGGAGAAGGTCAACACCCCCAGCCAACTCCTGAACATCAGCGCTACTCCAACTCTGATCCACTCACACCAGCACCACACACACTACCACACCACCACCAAGTCAGTGTCACTGCAGTGCTGGGAATGATCCACCACCCACATCATACCTGCTCTGTGGGGGTCCTGTGGGGGTCCTGACCATTGAAGACCAGGGTACTAAGGTATACAGATGGACTACAGCCTGTAACAGTGGAACCTATATCAGGGACACGGAGTGCAGAGACCAGGAGGTGGACCTAACGAAGTGGCCGGGACGTGTACACGTCAGTGTGAGCACTAAGAGGACCAGGACTTGGCCCTGCTGAGGGGACGGAGGAGCTCCTCTCCCACGGTTCCGTCAGGGAGGAACTGGGCACAGAACTCCGTGATGCTGCTGGTTAAGTAAGCGCTCCTCCCGCGCTGCATCAATGGAGTTTTATTTGGCCCCAGCCGGGCCACACAAAGCGCCGAGTGTTCTCCAGAACGCTATAAACACGGCGCAGGACGGCATGACCTCAGAGCAGGGAGTGGAGCATTCCGCAAAAACAACATCCCGCTTCCAGCTCTCAGGAGCCACGCTGCTACCTTCAGCTCCCAGGGACTCCCACCTGCTCCTCCAGGGTTTCCCCTGAACAGTGGGTCTGTCGGCAGGAGCAGGCACCACTCGCCTGGGAAGGCTTTACACTAGGTGTTGAACATTGCTGTGAGGATTTGATTGAGTATTAGTGAGGTCAGGTACTGATGTCGGAACATTGCTGTGAGGATTTGATTTAGTGGGGTCAGGAACTGATGTTGATACATTGCTGTGAGGATTTGATTGAGTATTAGTGAGGTCAGGTACTGATGTTGGAACATTGCTGTGAGGATTTGATTAAGCATTAGTGAGGTCAGGTATTGATGTTGAACATTGCTGTGGGGATTTGATTGAGTATTAGTGAAGTCAGGTACAGACGTTGGAACATTGCTGTGAGGATTTGATTGAGCATTAGTAAGGTCAGGTATTAATGTTGGAACATTGCTGTGAGGATTTGATTGCATATTAGTGAGGTCAGATATTGATGTCGAACACTGCTGTAAGGATTTGATTGAGGTCAGGTACTGATGTTGGAACGTTGCTGTGAGGATTTGATTAAGCATTAGTGAGGTCAGGTATTGATGTTGAACATTGCTGTGGGGATTTGATTGAGTATTAGTGAAGTCAGGTACTGATGTTGAACATTGCTGTGAGGATTTGATTGAGTATTAGTGAGGTCAGGTGTTAATGTTGGAACATTGCTGCTGGGATTTGATTGAGCATTAGTGGGGTCAGATACTGATGGTGAACATTGCTGTGAGGATCTGATTGACCCGTTTTATGGGCTCATATAAGAAAAGTCATGGTAGTTGTAGGTTTACTATCATTATCGGTAGTGACTCTTTCTGAACCCGGGAGACAGAGTCTCGAGACGAGGTGGGCAGATGATCAAAGGGTCCTTTTCACACCTGGGCTCGTGACCTTTGATGACACAGGAGCTGGAATTAACCAGAGCTGTGCCGGCAGCTTAACACTGTGACTGAACCGCACAAACAGTGTGTAGCACCTCCACCAGTTCCAGTAACAGCTGGGACTGGACTGGGCATGTACTGGACAAGGTTCTGGATGTAGCCACATCAGTGTTCAGACACTCTCACACCAAAGAACTGGTCAGGTGGTCCAGATGTGGTGGAGGCCTTCCCTGGCACAGTTCCGAGGAGAATTCCCTGTAGGCTGGGATTGTATCCACTGCTGGTAGACCCGTATGACCGTACGCTTCCACACACCTGCAGATTCAGCTACTTCCTTCACACTATGGTCTTTGGCCACGCCCACATGCAGTCACTCCTTTTAGCCAATCAGTAACATCTGCTCTGTCAGGTACTGTCAGGTCAGGTACTGATGTCGGAACATTGCTGTGAGGATTTGATTTAGTGGGGTAACATCTGCTCTGGAGCCATTTTCCACACATGGAACGAGACATTCCCTGCACTGTAGCTCCTCTTCCCAATCTATGGTCCCGTCACTCATACCCCACAGGGATTTATAGCAGCCCCATCATTCAGGTGCAGCGCCACCTGCAGGAGCCTGAAGCCTAAGGCAGCTAACAGGGTGGAGCTCATACCTCACCAACATCGTAGTGTTCTATGTTCTCTTATACAGACACCCAACAACGGACTGGAATCAGGAATGGAGGTGATGCAGGTTGCCAGTCCCTCCCCAACTCAAGCAGGCCTTTATTTACGTAGAGGAGTCAGGATCCTGGAAAACAGCTGCAGCTAAATAAACACCACCCAGCCAAAAATGGCACGAAAACAGAGAGCAGGGCAAAGAACTACAGGGCACGGAGTAAAGCTGCTGATGGCTATGGGCAGAAAGATGGATGGAGGATTCAGGATTCAGGAGAAAGACTGTCAAAGCCTCAAAAACAGGCAAGTCAAAAAGCTGCTGGGGCCAAACACGCAAACTACCACCCAGCAGCGGAACAGACACACCGTGAACCTCCTTTAAATCCAAATCCGGCATTCCCAAAAGTGGTACAGGCAAACCAGTCCATTCTCAAATCTTACACTGTTACGGATTCATTAATATTCACTCCCCCAACATTTACATACAACCCCAAGCTACAGAACCAACATGGTGGACTGTGTGGAAAACTCCAGCGTTCCAGGCTGGGAAGTGGGTGTCGACACTCTCCATTCCCTTCCCAAGGATCCCGACTCTCAGCGGTACATGGTGGATGTTCATCTTTAAACCAGGCTGGAGTTCTTCCTGTTCACCAGCTTCCTAATCCAATGCTCCATTCCACCTTAAATACTGAATGTCCTGCAGCACTGTTTAGGGTGGAACGGGAAATTCCCAAAGCAAGCTGGAGAACAGAAAATCCCGGAACACCTTTAATCCTGCAGTCTGCACATTCCACTCCGGACAAATTCCCAAACCTCTCTGGACAATATGGAGCAGCTCCGCTCAGCGTCTGACCCTGAAGAGACTGAAGAGAGGAGCAGCTCCACCTTTATTAGCACCACCACCCCAACAGCAGCCTGTAAGTAGCAGCCATGCTGTGTGATTGTATCCGTGTGTGCCGGTTGGAGCAGATCATCTTAAACTGAGAGCTCCATAGTGTCCAGATGGAGCCAGTAGCTAGTACAGGGAATGTTAGCGACTAGCATTAGCTCCAAGTAACTAGCATAGCTAACTAAATAGCATGAGGGCGGAGCTTATTTACACAGAGGCTCATTTTATTTAGTCTATTTCCACATGGTGCTTCTTTGTGGGCGGTGTCTTGCTGTAAACCAGCCAATCGGAGGGGAGCTGATCTACAAAGGCTCCCCATAGCACTGCAGTCCCACCTTTCCTTCTGGGTGTATCTAGAACATGGGCCCTTTAAAATGACACGGCAGTCCAGCAATGAATCCCAGCTGAACACAATTCCCACCCCCCATCCTCACCGGCTCTCACAGGGGACTCTAACCTCAACCCCATGCACAGCACATAAGATGCCATGGGGGATGGGTACGCCTCCCCCTCTCCTTTCTTCCCGTCTCTCCTCCTTTCCCAGCAGATGGCACATTTGGAATCATGGAGGGTGGCATTCCCCTTGAAGGCTAAAGGACCCCCTGACCAACGCATGAGGAGGTGTATGAGACCCATATCCCTATATGACACATCCCCTCATCAAAACCAGCCTGCTTTGGGAAACGAGCTCCAAAACAAGGCCGGGGTGACGTCACGTGACGTCTCCGGTGACGCCGCCAGCATCAGCAGCGGTACCCACCACTCCCTCCCCCGCTGCAGTCTCTGCATCCAGCCCAACACAAAACCATCCCCAACAACAGAACAGAGGCCTGGTGGAAATGCACAGCTCAGCTCGGTTCGGGCTCACCGGTGACATAAGCATCGATAAAGCCACAGGGGTGACGTCATGCGTCTCATCCGTCCCATTCATTTCACGCGTTTGCATCATTTTCATGGACACATATCCTGGAAGATGCCCCGTTGTCTCTCCACAATGCCCTACGCACTTCACCATGGCTCTCGTGAAGGACGCAGGCCGGGCTGACAGCCCCCCACCCACCCCTATAAAAAAAGACCACCCAAGACCACCATCAACATCCAACGACCACTGCATGTATAAGGAGGCTGTAGTTCCTATTCGCATATTCTCTTCTTCGAATCTCTCCGTTCCACCTTAAATGGTGCAGCAGTTACATTCTGGCGCCTGAGCACCATTTAAGGTGGAACGGAGCGATTCGCAAGCTGGCTTCAGCTTCGTGACATTGCATCACTGGGTCACTAACTGGCAAACCTGACACAATGGGCAGCTCGGGTCCAGCCATTCATTGGGGCTGTTAAGGTGGTGTCTCTTAAGGTGGTACTAAAGAGCCTCTATCCATTAGGACGCATCGAGACGAATCTCAGCCTCTACACTCTCCCCACATCCACTCACACCCAGGCTTACCTTTGTGTACAGCTCGGACGCAGCCATGGTCGCTGCTGCGGAGCGCGTGTCAGTTGTCCGGTCTCGGTTAAAGCAGCGTCCGGCCCTTTATCTCCAGCCTGGCGCTTCGCTCCGAGCCTCCGATCACTCCAACGCCGGGCTCCTGGATCCACAGCTCGGCTCGCTCATAGCTCCTCTGTGCATGCTGGGTACGGTAAGACTGAGAGGGGGGGCAGATGATTTGTGTTCTGCCCTCATGGGAAGGGAGTCACACAGAGCGAGGCTGCCCCCTGGTGGCCAAAAGCTGGGTTTCTCTATTAGGTAGCACTAAGAAAAGGGGGAGTCCACGGAAATTTAAAAATTTGTGCATGCAGAGTAAGGGTCCTAACCATGGAGGAACACAGTGTGAAAAGAGACTATAGGGCTTGTGTATACATTTAAAATAACATGATAAAATAATCGATATATATATATATATATTAAATTATATATTATATATAATAATAATAATAATAATAATAATAATAATTATATATATATATAATATAATTTAATGTTTAATATTATATAAAATAATATACTGTACTTATATATGTTAAAATTGTATCCACAAATCACTATATTACAACAAATTTGCTACATATATGGTATAAATGCTATTCTAAATATAGTGCATATGTGCATACATGTCATATATATATATGTACTGTACATGCAAACACCCACCAGCTATATACATATCTATCTATCTATCTATCTATCTATCTATCTATCTATCTATCTATCTATCTATCTATTTATATATATATATATATATATGCATGTATGTTTTTCTGATATTTAAAAATCTCTCATCTGCCACTAGATGTCGCTGTAGCTTAACTGAGATTTAAATTAAACCTGATCTAGAGGTGGTCTGATTAAGAGTTGAGTAATTTTCAGCTCAGATCTGATACTAATAAAAATAAATAAATAATAAAATCAACAAAAGGCTGCACTTTAAAACACATCAGAGACGCTGCACCATTAATGTATTACTACCAGCTGGGCCAATTAATAGGAGGGAAAAGATGGTATCAGCTCGGCATCAGTATCGGCACAGCCTCAAGATATCATACCACAGATAAAGGCTGATATTAAATCAAATCCTCCAGTAATGCACCAGTTTACCATCCACCTCTCTCACTAGCACACGGGTCATAAAAATCCACAGGTGTTTTAATTAACCAACAGTTTATTCTATTACATCAACTCAAATTATTAACTCACCTTCATATGGTCCACTTCTCCATCCATACAGTCCATATATGGACCGGCTATGAGTGCACATTCACACACAGGCTACTCACCCTCTTCACACTGCAGTCATCAGGAGTGCTTCAGATCACATACATCAGTCCTACAGGCACAGTAAGGCAGTGGTCCCCAACCCTGTTAGTGGTACTCCAGCAATATAATACCAGCGATAGGCAGGAGACGTGTGAGACATGGGCCCCATAACAGACTTTAAAATGTGTGGATCATTTCTAATGGGTCGTCCATCCGACACGGCAGCTGGGCCACTTTCTGGACCCTGGTCCTGGAGGGACCCAGTCCTGCACATCCGGGTGCTTTCCCTTTTCCCAACACAGCTGGTTCAACTTCTCAGCTCATTACCAAGCCCTGCCAGAGCTGCAGGGGGTGTGTGTTAAAGCAGGGGTCCACTAACGTGTGAGGTGTGTACAGAGTGAGTGAGAGAGGGTTTGGTGTGAGGTGTGTACAGAGTGAGGGAGAGAGGGTTTGGTGTGAGGTGTGTACAGAGTGAGTGAGAGAGGGTTTGGTGTGAGGTGTGTACAGAGTGAGGGAGAGAGGGTTTGGTGTGAGGTGTGTACAGAGTGAGTGAGAGAGGGTTTGGTGTGAGGTGTGTACAGAGTGAGTGAGAGGGTTTGGTGTGAGGTGTGTACAGAGTGAGGGAGAGCGGGTTTGGTGTGAGGTGTGTACAGAGTGAGGGAGAGAGGGGTTGGTGTGAGGTGTGTACAGAGCGTGTGAGAGAGGGTTTGGTGTGAGGTGTGTACAGAGTGAGGGAGAGCGGGTTTGGTGTGAGGTGTGTACAGAATGAGGGAGAGCGGGTTTGGTGTGAGGTGTGTACAGAGTGAGTCAGAGCGGGTTTGGTGTGAGGTGTGTACAGAGTGAGGGAGAGAGGGTTTGGTGTGAGGTGTGTACAGAGTGAGGGAGAGAGGGTTTGGTGTGAGGTGTGTACAGAGTGAGGGAGAGAGGGTTTGGTGTGAGGTGTGTACAGAGTGAGTGAGGGCGGGTTTGGTGTGAGGTACAGAGTGAGTGAGAGCGGGTTTGGTGTGAGGTGTGTACAGAGTGAGGGAGAGAGGGTTTGGTGTGAGGTGTGTACAGAGTGAGTGAGAGCGGGTTTGGTGTGAGGTGTGTACAGAGTGAGGGAGAGAGGGTTTGGTGTGAGGTGTGTACAGAGTGAGTGAAAGAGCGTGTTGTGTGAGGTGTGTACAGAGTGAGGGAGAGAGGGTTTGGTGTGAGGTGTGTACAGAGTGAGGGAGAGAGGGTTTGGGGTGAGGGTGGTAAAGAGAGAGGGAGAGAGGTTTGGTGTGAGGTGTGTACAGAGTGAGGGAGAGAGGGTTTGGTGTGAGGTGTGTACAGAGTGCGTGAGAGAGGGTTTGGTGTGAGGTGTGTACAGAGTGAGGGAGAGAGGGTTTGGTGTGAGGTGTGTACAGAGTGAGTGAGAGCGGGTTTGGTGTGAGGTGTGTACAGAGTGAGGGAGAGCGGGTTTGGTGTGAGGTGTGTACAGAGTGAGCGGGAGCGGGTGTGGTGTGAGGTGTGTACAGAGTGAGTGAGAGCGGGTTTGGTGTGAGGTGTGTACAGAGTGAGGGAGAGAGGGTTTGGTGTGAGGTGTGTACAGAGTGAGTGAGAGCGGGTTTGTGTGAGGTGTGTACAGAGTGAGGGAGAGTGGGTTTGGTGTGAGGTGTGTACAGAGTGAGGGAGAGAGGGTTTGGTGTGAGGTGTGTACAGAGTAAGGGGGAGAGAGGGTTTGGTGTGAGGTGTGTACAGAGTGAGGGAGAGAGGGTTTGGTGTGAGGTGTGTACAGAGTGAGTGAGAGAGGGTTTGGTGTGTGCGGTGTGTACAGAGTGAGGGAGAGAGGGTTTGGTGTGAGGTGTGTACAGAGTGAGGGAGAGAGGGTTTGGTGTGAGGTGTGTACAGAGTGAGTGAGAGAGGGTTTGGTGTGAGGTGTGTACAGAGTGAGGGAGAGTGGGTTTGGTGTGAGGTGTGTACAGAGTGAGGGTTTGGTGTGAGGTGTGTACAGAGTGAGGGAGAGAGGGTTTGGTGTGAGGTGTGTACAGAGTGAGGGAGAGCGGGTTTGGTGTGAGGTGTATACAGAGTGAGGGAGAGAGGGTTTGGTGTGAGGTGTGTACAGAGTGAGTGAGAGAGGATTTGGTGTGAGGTGTGTACAGGGTGAGGGAGAGCGGGTTTGGTGTGAGGTGTGTACAGAGTGAGGGAGAGAGGGTTTGGTGTGAGGTGTGTACAGAGTGAGGGAGAGAGGGGTTTTTGTGAGATGTGTGAACAGAGTGAGAGAGAGCGGTTTTGGTGTGAGGTGAGAACAGAGTGAGTGAGAGAGGGTTTGGTGTGAGGTGTGTACAGAGTGAGGGTTTGGTGTGAGGTGTGTACAGAGTGAGGGAGAGAGGGTTTGGTGTGAGGTGTGTACAGAGTGAGTGAGAGAGGGTTTGGTGTGAGGTGTGTACAGAGTGAGGGTTTGGTGTGAGGTGTGTACAGAGTGAGGGAGAGAGGGTTTGGTGTGAGGTGTGTACAGAGTGAGTGAGGGGGGGGTTTGGTGTGAGGTGTGTACAGAGTGAGTGAGAGAGAGGGTTTGGTGTGAGGTGTGTACAGAGTGAGTGAGAGAGGGTTTGGTGTGAGGTGTGTACAGAGTGAGTGAGAGAGGGTTTGGTGTGAGGTGTGTACAGAGTGAGGGAGAGAGGGTTCGGTGTGAGGTGTGTACAGAGTGAGTGAGAGAGGGTTTGGTGTGAGGTGTGTACAGAGTGAGTGAGAGTGGGTTTGGTGTGAGGTGTGTACAGAGTGAGTGAGAGAGGGTTTGGTGTGAGGTGTGTACAGAGTGAGGGAGAGAGGGTTCGGTGTGAGGTGTGTACAGAGTGAGTGAGAGAGGGTTTGGTGTGAGGTGTGTACAGAGTGAGTGAGAGTGGGTTTGGTGTGAGGTGTGTACAGAGTGAGTGAGAGAGGGTTTGGTGTGAGGTGTGTACAGAGTGAGGGAGAGAGGGTTTGGTGTGAGGTGTGTACAGAGTGAGTGAGAGAGGGTTTGGTGTGAGGTGTGTACAGAGTGAGGGAGAGAGGGTTTGGTGTGAGGTGTGTACAGAGTGAGGGAGAGAGGGTTTGGTGTGAGGTGTGTACACAGAGTGAGTGAGAGAGGGTTTGGTGTGAGGTGTGTACAGAGTGAGGGAGAGTGGGTTTGGTGTGAGGTGTGTACAGAGTGAGGGTTTGGTGTGAGGTGTGTACAGAGTGAGGGAGAGAGGGTTTGGTGTGAGGTGTGTACAGAGTGAGGGAGAGCGGGTTTGGTGTGAGGTGTATACAGAGTGAGGGAGAGAGGGTTTGGTGTGAGGTGTGTACAGAGTGAGTGAGAGAGGATTTGGTGTGAGGTGTGTACAGGGTGAGGGAGAGCGGGTTTGGTGTGAGGTGTGTACAGAGTGAGGGAGAGAGGGTTTGGTGTGAGGTGTGTACAGAGTGAGGGAGAGAGGGTTTGGTGTGAGGTGTGTACAGAGTGAGGGAGAGTGGGTTTGGTGTGAGGTGTGTACAGAGTGAGTGAGAGAGGGTTTGGTGTGAGGTGTGTACAGAGTGAGGGTTTGGTGTGAGGTGTGTACAGAGTGAGGGAGAGAGGGTTTGGTGTGAGGTGTGTACAGAGTGAGTGAGAGAGGGTTTGGTGTGAGGTGTGTACAGAGTGAGGGTTTGGTGTGAGGTGTGTACAGAGTGAGGGAGAGAGGGTTTGGTGTGAGGTGTGTACAGAGTGAGTGAGGGGGGGGTTTGGTGTGAGGTGTGTGTACAGAGTGAGTGAGAGAGGGTTTGGTGTGAGGTGTGTACAGAGTGAGTGAGAGAGGGTTTGGTGTGAGGTGTGTACAGAGTGAGTGAGAGAGGGTTTGGTGTGAGGTGTGTACAGAGTGAGGGAGAGAGGGTTCGGTGTGAGGTGTGTACAGAGTGAGTGAGAGAGGGTTTGGTGTGAGGTGTGTACAGAGTGAGTGAGAGTGGGTTTGGTGTGAGGTGTGTACAGAGTGAGTGAGAGAGGGTTTGGTGTGAGGTGTGTACAGAGTGAGTGAGAGTGGGTTTGGTGTGAGGTGTGTACAGAGTGAGGGAGAGAGGGTTTGGTGTGAGGTGTGTACAGAGTGAGTGAGAGCGGGTTTGGTGTGAGGTGTGTACAGAGTGAGTGAGAGAGGGTTTGGTGTGAGGTGTGTACAGAGTGAGTGAGAGAGGGTTTGGTGTGAGGTGTGTACAGAGTGAGTGAGAGAGGGTTTGGTGTGAGGTGTGTACAGAGTGAGGGAGAGAGGGTTTGGTGTGAGGTGTGTACAGAGTGAGGGAGAGAGGGTTTGGTGTGAGGTGTGTACAGAGTGAGGGAGAGTGGGTTTGGTGTGAGGTGTGTACAGAGTGAGTGAGAGCGGGTTTGGTGTGAGGTGTGTACAGAGTGAGTGAGAGCGGGTTTGGTGTGAGGTGTGTACAGAGTGAGTGAGAGCGGGTTTGGTGTGAGGTGTGTACAGAGTGAGGGAGGGAGGGTTTGGTGTGAGGTGTGTACAGTGAGTGAGAGAGGGTTTGGTGTGAGGTGTGTACAGAGTGAGTGAGAGCGGGTTTGGTGTGAGGTGTGTACAGAGTGAGGGAGAGAGGGTTTGGTGTGAGGTGTGTACAGAGTGAGGGAGAGCGGGTTTGGTGTGAGGTGTGTACAGAGTGAGGGAGAGCGGGTTTGGTGTGAGGTGTGTACAGAGTGAGGGAGAGCGGGTTTGGTGTGAGGTGTGTACAGAGTGAGGGAGAGAGGGTTTGGTGTGAGGTGTGTACAGAGTGAGTGAGAGAGGGTTTGGTGTGAGGTGTGTACAGAGTGAGGGAGAGAGGGTTTGGTGTGAGGTGTGTACAGAGTGAGGGAGAGCGGGTTTGGTGTGAGGTGTGTACAGAGTGAGTGAGAGAGGGTTTGGTGTGAGGTGTGTACAGAGTGAGTGAGAGAGGGTTTGGTGTGAGGTGTGTACAGAGTGAGAGCGGGTTTGAGCGCAAGATGCCTCATGTTCTTTACAGCGGAGGTGGTGATGCGAACCAGGGTTCTCCATGTCTAGAACCCACATATTGACATTTTATTGACTATCTAAACCACCAGTGAACCTTCATGTGTCTTCTGAGCGTGATGATGGGAAAACCTGGAAAGAACACGTTTTTATTGGGAACTATATTGTACCTCACAACACCCTGCAGCATGTATCCCTCCACCACCAATGGATTCACTGCAGTGCTGAGAATGATCCACCCCCCAACATAGTACCCACTCTGTGGTGGTCCTGTGGGGGTCCTGACCATTGAAGAACAGGGTAATACAGTATACAGAGAAACAGATGGACTACAGTCTGGACCTGTACACCTACAGAGTGTCCTGTATGGACAGTAAGTGTAGATATGATGGTGTGATATGGTAAGGCTGTGACTGACAGGTGTACATATGTATAAGATGCATATGTGTAATACTCCGGCCCCTAAAGAAAATCACCACACAGTAAATGAAGGACGGCGTGAAACTGCGCAGGTTTGCAAAACTATTTTATTTACAAATCAAATGGCACAAAAGTGACTGTGGTCGATGCCCATGCACACCCTGGCCCAGACGGTTTAGTGTGTAGTGCTTCACAACTTGACAAGAGGACCTCAGTGAGAACTGCGTTACGATCTTTCTGCTCCAGCTCCAGCCGCGGCTGCGCTCCGAGTCGGTGGAGTCGTGCTGTAAAGCTTACGTTACTGGGTGTAAAGGGTGGGCGATACATCATATATCATCATCATCATGTAAAATCACGGCATGATCTGCTTTTCCGAACGCTGCACGGATGCGGAGAGTACTTTAAGAACACTGGACAACAGATCATAAAAGAGACCAGTTGGAGAGAGCCTGTAAACCATGACCATAACTAGTATACGGTAACTGCATAGGAGCACAGTAGCTGATTATGACATCATCATATCTTACTCACTTAATACAGTTACGCAAACTTTCCTCTTCCGGTTCTTCTGAAATCGTATTTTTGCAAACGCTGATTAGTCTACTTTAGAATTTGCTGGTGCGCTTTGTCCACCAATGTTCATAAACCTCAGTAAAGCAAAATACCGTGATTAGGAGCTCATCGGACAAACGACGATTCACCCTGTGTGTTTAAGGTGGTAGTAACGCCAGGCTCCTGCAGATGGCACCGCATTAGGCTGATGGGGCTACAAATCCCTGCGGGGTGCGAGTGACGGGATCCATAGATTGGGAAGGGGTGGTACAGTGCAGGGAATGTCTCGTTCCATGTGTGGAAAATGGCTCCAGAGCAGATGTTAATGATTGGCTAAAAGGAGGGACTGCATGTGGGCGTGGCTAAACACCATAGTGTGAAGGAAGCAGCTGAATCTGCAGGTGTATGGAAGCGTACGGTCATACGGGTCTACCAGCAGTGGATACAATCCCAGTCTACAGGGAATTCTCCTCGGAATTAGGCTAGGGAAGGCATCCGCCAAATCTGGACCACCTGTAAGTGTCTGAACACTGATGTGGCTACATCCAGAACCTTGTCCAGTACATGCTGTTACTGGTGCTGGTGGAGGTGTTACACCCTGTTATACGGTTCAGTCACAGGGGACTCGTGTTTGGTCCGGTGAGCTCATATCAGGCACTGAACAAATGAGTACGACTTTACAATAAGGACGAGCCTTATGAAGGTTTATGACTGGTTTAAAGAGGGTATCAATTCAAATCATTAAAAAGGATTTAGGGCAACAGCGACCCATCGGGTCACTCAAAAACGTTAAAGCGGGACCAGAATCGTCTTCTCCTATTGTGCCATATTCCGCGGTATTCCGTATCGCTCACCCACTACTAAGCGTCAGCCTTCAGGTTGACAACGGCTCCAGTAACGTGACTGGTTAAGGCCTTTCGTTAGGGATAAAGGCAGCGAGCCCACAGCCGTGCCAGATGCTTCGTCAACCGGACGTGCTGCAGAAGCAGCAGCAGTGTGGTCCATTTTTGGGTCTTTCAAGCTGAAATGTTTACAAACAGGAAAAAAAAAGACGGACTCATGACGCGCAGATCAATCAATCAATCATTCAAGCACGCTGCTCCAGTTATGTGTAAGCTTTGGGAATGGAGAAATTAAACGACAGATGCTCTTGTTTTTCTGTATCCCTCACTGCTTCAACTCTCAACACAAGCAAATATGTACACGTTCATCTACAACGCCTACTGCACATAGAAATCTTTATAAAGACTTTTTGTATAACCCACCCCCGAGCCCGAATACACACTCCCCACCCCACCCCGAATCCCCACCCCCTCCCCAAAAGCCACTGACTGCACTGACACCATGCCCAGTCCAACATGACTAACCTGCATACTTCTATCTTCAGTGTATTTTGTATGATGGAGGTAAACTGAACATGAATCAGGACTAACAGAAAACGAAGGAGGAAAGGAAAACAATGAAAGGACACTCTCAAAAGTGATGTGTTAATTAGGCCCAATCCCTGACTGCGTTAAGTAACAAACCCTGCGTGTTAAAAGCAACACGGTGTGTTGTTCAGACACACAGATGCATTAAAAGAAATCGGGATATCAAATGATAAAAACGAATCCCGATTAAACTGCATTCATCCCACTTGCTCGATCTTAACCCCAGAAAGAAATCTGCTTCCATTTACACAGCAGTGCAGTTCTGCGAGTGCACAAGATCAGAGAACTAAATTTAGCAAGATAAACAGGTTCACTCGTTCCGCTGTGCAGCATCTAGTTGTGATGTTTGCATTGGCTGTTGCTGTGGCATTTGTTAGCATTAGCTGTTTACTGACGTCTCCAGAGTGAGCAGAGTCAATCCTGCAGGGCTAAACCATACCACAGCCTCTACGTACCCTAACTTTGGTTTCATTAAAGGAGCTTTTCCATTTAAGAGCTGCATTTGAACAAGAGTGTTGTCGTAGTCGCGGGGTCATTGCACCAGCACACCATGAGCCGGGCGTCAGGCTGGAACTACAGATGGTTGAACATAGGGTCGTAAGTTACTGATTACATTAACGCAGCACTCCAGGTCTAAATAAACAAAAAACTGAAGCCCCATGTTTAGGCAGGCGTCGAAACAACTGCTCATCAACATCATTTCAGGGTTAGGTTCTTTTCTAAGTACAGCAGAAAGTGTTCTACCAATGCAGTAAAGTTTAGGGTGGAAAAATGCTGGAGAGCTCCTTTAACACATCCGTTCTGAGAGTGCATGGAGTGTTAAACATGAGAGAGAATGAAATAGAGAGAGAAAGAGAGAGAGAGAGCAGCATGTTGCATTGCGGAGAGCCAGACGCTGGTGGACAGGGCGTTGGTCAGCCGGCCAGTTTGCTGGCCACCAGAGAGGGTTTCCTCTGGGGCAGGTCCTGAGGCGTTGGGATGTGGTCCCCCGTTATCTCCGTCTTCTCCGTCTGCGCCGCCGGCAGCTGCTTGTTCTTTATCTTGGCCTTCGCCATGTTGTAGTCGCCGGAGTCAAAGTACTTTGGCTGCAGAGAGAGCGACAGAGAGTCTGGTCAATGATCAAAGCTACACGGTTTCCTCTTTCAGCCAGAATGGACACAATCAGCCGAGACAAGCTTTAGCACTTGAGCTACATGGGTAATGGAAAGATGAACACCACCCAACACCTGTGTGGAGATGTTCAGTAACCTCTACAAGATTTGATTATGTGAATATGATACATAAACAGCACCTTGTTAGTACAGCGTGGCGTTGGGTGTTGATTGGCGTGGGGCAATGGATAAGTGACAGCTAAATGCCGTAAATGCAAATGTACTGTTGTTCATTAGTTCAATTGTCCCCAATTGGCAGAATGCTCATGTGGTGGGCTGGTGGTTAGGGAACCAGCTAACAAAACACATCTGTAATGCCCATAAGCCATAGCACCTAAATCCCAACTGCTCCCTGCCCCCTAGTGCGTTCACTGGACAACCTTTAGACATGGCACATCTGGGCTGATCAATCTGAGACATTATTTGGTGTATTAAACCCTCAATGAGGTCATCAAGTCTTGCTACAACTAAGAGTTTACTGGGTTTGCTAAGAGAGCGAGCATGGTATAAACACAAACACATTTTTGCTGGAACGTGTGTGTTGCTCATTAAAAATCTATATTTTAGTAAATATATTAAGAAGAACCAAAAAAAACAACACCAAATCCAGCAACTGAAACTACATGTACATCCCATAATGCCAGGGTTCCAACCAATGTCATCCTTAACCCCCAAACAGGGCGGGAGTCCTGACAGAACATCCATAACAAACATGTTTGTATTCGTGACAGGATGATGGATCACGCCATGTTATGGTTCTTTACTGCTTGTGTAAATATGAAGCTGTTTCTGGGCCAGAACACTGTGTGCTTAATCTATCAGTTTACGAGCTGCAGTACTGTATATTACTCTGTGAGTACAGACCCCAGTCATGAGGTGGAGAGAGAGGAAGACACAGACAGGCAGGAAAACGGAAACTATGAAGTTAAGATGAAAGACTTACTTTTATTCTAATACACTTACATTTAAATTATATTTATTCCTCCTGTTTAATGTAAACTTCAAAGTACTCTGAAAAAGTTGTAAAAAATGACCCTTGTTTTTTTCCTCTCTAAAATACTTTTATATAATACTTTTAAATACTTTTTTTTTATGTTTTCGATGTAAAACGACACCACCACAGACATATCACACACTAAAATAAACAATATGCAATATATATAAACATACATTTACACTATTATTTCAGTACATACATTACTACTTAAAGGTTTGGGGTCATTTAATAATAATAATAATAATAACAATAATAATAATAATAATAATAACAATAACGATAATGATAATAATTAAATAATGATAAGAGTTTAGTTTATTAATAAAAATAATTATAATAGTACATTTTCCCCTAGTAGGTTTATAATGAGTTGAACTTTACAGTGTTTGCAGTATTTTGAGTTAGAACACAGTAAAAACATCCCAGCACTATTTATTATTAAGCTTTAATTTATTTTAAGTTTAATTTATAACGGCGCTATAAGTTTACTGGAACTACAATCAGTGCTTCAGTGAGATTGGGTTATGGGTTTCAGGTATGATATGGGATATGAGCCGTATGACCCCTCTGTGGATGTCGGTTTCTTCACTCTCGATGCTTTACAGATTTACCATGAAATCACTTACAGCTCTGTCTATCAGCTTCTTACAAGCTCTCTGTGTCTTTTAAGAAATTAATTCCGTTACAGAATCACTTATACACATACATCTTCAAAGAATAATTAGCTTTATAAGAATGAAGTCAGCGACCCCAAACCTTTGATCAGTAGAGTGTGTGTTAAAACACTTCAGCTTTATATAATTAGGCATGTTTAACCATCTGTTCGGAATTTCACTGAGGGAGGAAAAAAACTGATGTAAGAGAGACTCACCCCCTTCTGCAGTCTTTTCCTGAGCAGATCCGAGCCTCCGGCTTTTCCGCTCAGGTGTGGATACTTGGCTTTGAGTTTGGCCTCCTCCGCCCTCTCCGGACAGATCACCTTATTCTCCACATCCTGAGAACACAGATATTAGGATGTCAAGAATTAACGGCTGTAAGGACGGGAACGCAGAGCGGGAATAAACGGGTATTAACGATAGGGAGGGCTACAGCTTCATCCAACAGGAACTATTATACAGTAATACTGATTACGTGTGTCTTATTCCTGGGTGTAAATTAATTAAGTTCCGAAATTAACAGCTGGAAACTGAATATTTACTGCGTCATCAATACAGTCGATGGAGATTGTTGTAATCACTGGGATGAATTCTGAGCAGCAGTTAAATGTTTTCACAAGGCAGGATTTCCCAGTTTAGCCAGATAACTAAAGTTAGGCTTGCCCAACATTCCTATCGGACAGTCCTGAACCTTGAGTTAAGATTATCCAGATAAGTGAGAAATGCTGATTTCTGAATATCCCCCAGAGCAATTGATTAGTTTTTGTTTTTCGGCTGATCCGGAAGGAGCGTCACTGTTCCCCCATGCATCAAAGTATCCCACTGGGAATTAGAACTCCCAACTCCCAACACACTAAAGTGGCCACAATCCTGGGATCATATTCCTCCAGCAAAATGTAAACATAGACATCAAGCTCACATTTCAGCAGCTACTTCTAACACCTGCTTGTGGGGTAGAACCACAAGCTACAGTGGACCAGGGAGCACCGAGTCAGAACTCTGCACAGGGTTTGTGAGAGGAACCAAACTTCAGTGGTGTTTAATGACTCTGAAGACCCCCTTAAATAAATAGATTAAATTTACCACCATCATCAACATAACATACATGTACACACACATGTAGGGTCACTGGTGGTTTTAGATACTGAGTCAGAGCTGTTTACTGTAGTGGTGAATGGAACCAGACGTCCACCTCTGAATCTCCCTCTAGTTAGTACATGGTTACATGGTGGAGATGGTTATGAATACACAGCCTGATGTCCGAGACGCTGTTTCAGGCTAGGGGTGAAAGATCTGGGATGAATATCTAAATGTGAATTATTCTGCAATTATTTCCTGGGAGCTGGAAGTCCAGGCCCGTTCTGTGGTCACTACTGCTGACCTTACACCAAATATCTTTTCAACCATTTCACTGTCGCAGATACATTTCCGAAGTTGGAACAAAATCATGAGAGTCTTGCTAGAGTTGCGTCCCACTCGCGCCATCTTGATCGTTCAGTGTAAGGTGGTCAGGACTACAGGTTTAAGTCAGTCTTTATCTCGTCCTGGCGTTCCGATAAAATCAACCGTGTTTAATGTCATCACTCTTGGTTCTCGCAAATAGTGACCTGGGCATCGTCGACAACCAATAAGAGAGCTCTTTTCAGCTCCAAACAGGAAGCTGTGAGCCAAGTACAGGAATGTCTGGCGGAACTTTGACATGAAGGGGAGTCCGGCGAGGGCTCGGAAACAGTGGTTCTCCTGGACTGTTTAAAAGAAGGAGAAGCTGGTGGAGCTGTGGAGAGAACAAGAGGGCCTCTGTGACGTATCGTCCCATTTCTACCATGACAGAGTGGAAAAGGAAAAAAGGTGGACAGAACTCGCTGAAGCCCTCGAAATCCCCGGGCTAACGCGAGCCAAGACGTCACAAACGTAAACACATCCAGGAGTTCATCAATGCACAGAGATGCCCAGTAGACAGTCCGATTCTAAATCACGCACATTTTAAAACTATGTTCATGTTATCCTTTCTTGTAACAAAGGGTAGTTATGATATGCTAAAGCTAACTAGCTAGCTAGCTAAAACACTGCTGAACAGGGCTACAGTGTTTACATTTAGCCCACTGGCGAGCATGATGGGAAATAATCTCAAAATCTAGTCCAAGTCTTGCAAATAGTGACTCTGCAAGATTCCCAGCTTTTGCTAAATCAGTCTGTGACTAGAAAGTCTGTAACGTGTCTTGAGGGTGTCAGACTTTAGTCTGTTAAATGTTATTAAATAGACCGGAGCACCCCCTTTCTCCGTTAGCTGTGGTTGTGATGTCACAGCACATAATTATTTGGCTGTCTTTGATTGGTCTAACTCAGCTACATGTGGTATACGAGTGTTAATGTTCCCCACCTAGGACACAGTTTTAATAAATCAGCCTATAGTTTAAATAGCAGGCCAGATTAACTTTGCTTGAACTATAGAGAAGTTCTGAAAATTCTGTGGAATTCCCACTAATTTATTCCCAATTCAGACTGGACAACGACACGGGGGAGAGGGAGAAGACCCTTCAGTGAGCTCTGTTAATGAGAAACTTTAAGAATCTTTATATTATGTGGAAAAAATCAACATAATATAAATGTTAAGATGTAAACACAGTCATTCAGTGTAGTTGGATTACTGGGAATCAGACCTGTTCCCAGCGGTGGTGTATGGAACCAGACGTCCACCTCTAAAAGCTCCCACACAGAAAGTAAAATGAAGCTGGTGGTGTATACGTAGGGACAAGAAAATGTATTATTCCCAGGTTTTCCAGATTCTCCATCAACATTCCATATAACACTCAGAAGACGTGTAGGTTCACTGGTGGTTTAGATGGTCAGTAAACTGTCTGTGTGTGTGTGTGTGTTGTAGATTCCTGGTTCCCCCACCACCACCACTGTGAAGAACATCCAGGTCAAACATGCTCACTGCACAACATTCTGAATGACTCTGTTTACATCTCAGGGACCGAATCTTTCAGGAATGCTGAAGGAAAATGGTGGAATTCCCCTTTAAGATAAGTCAACTGTTCCCAACATATAGCAGGATCAGCTTACCAGTCTGTTTTCAACTGCCCTGCAAGTGCACACTCACTGGAAACAGCCAAACTGACGACAGCAGAACATAAACTGGGTGTCAAAGGTGCTCTGGAAAACCGGTGATTCAGTTTTCCAATACGTCTGAGCCTTTGACTGACCAAATGCCATGTTATGCAAATCCACAAGGATCAGCAGAAAACACGGAGCTGCAACAGCTACACCAATTAAAACTAGCTAACTGACACAGACAACGAGAAATTACATATATATGAATTTATGCATGTATTGAAAACCCACCGAGTCCATATGAACCACAGGGACTGTATTTTTCAGCCACTTGGGCCTATGACATGCTAATACAAGTCTTGCTAACGCAGCTAGCTAGCTAGCGTTTCAGACTACGATGGTTTGCACAGTTGGATACTTGGCCAAATGTTGTAATAGTAATAATGTTTTAGCCAATAATATTTATTTTACACTGTGAGAACAATATCCAATTGAAAAACATAATAAAACAGGGTTTGTTAGCGACCAACGAGCTTTTCTCTTTAGCGCCATTGTTGAGAATTATCGCTAGCTAGGGCTAAAGTTCATATCGCCACCTAGTGCCCTAGTTAACCGGATTACTTTCTAGGGAACGAGAGCGAGTGGCATAAAGCTTTCGTACATAAAGCAGACCAATATTGTGTGAATTAACTAATTTTTCACACTTTGACACGAAATGTAGGACACTGTTTCCTGACAAACGTTTAAATGTTCTTCGATATTTCACGCAGGGACTCTGTAGGAAATGAGGGGCTCTCCTTTATGCTCCCTATCCAGGGAAGAAGCGCTCTATTCGCAACACCGCCCGGGCTGGCTAGCATTGCCCGCTAATAATACGAAAGAGGAAAAACACCCTTTCTTGCTAAATTACGCCAGTCTGAATATCGAGTCGGTGTAAGTGGAAAACGCAACGCCGGGAAATGTACCCTCAGCGCACAGACGAGCTTTTCTCTCGCTTAGATTCGAGTTACAAGTGACGTTAGCTTAGCTACGCTGTCGTTCAAAAAAGCTAGCTGGCTAGCTCTGGGAAGCTAACGGGATAAAGCAAGACACGACACACTTTTGTTCCTCCTGTGATCGAGCTAACTCACTTTCTGTTCCTCGACCGCCGTCTCCACCGTCTTCGAGTCTTCAGTTTCTTCCGACATGGCTGCTTTTCTCCTTCTTCTTCTTGTTTAACTGAAGCACAATTCAAAACAATCCCACGGGGCCGAGCACTGACATTACTGTTACCGTCCGCCCATTGAAATCAGCACGCGCATGCGCAAACGCACGAGCTCCAGCGCGAGGGGGCGCGCGCGCACACACTTGGATTGCATGTACTTTGCAAGGTGAAATGGTTCTTCAGATTAACGGAGTATGTGTTATGGTCCTAGATAGCACCAAATGGGTTCTATTGTTGTTAAAGGCCTATTGAAAAACCATCTCACCATGTGAAGAACAATTTAAGCATGAAACGATTTAATATAGAACTCATTGTTCTGAATACAACCACTGCCTTCGCTAAAGAACCCTTAAAGAACCATGTTTTTTGAAGGAGCGTGCTACTGAGAATCTTGGAATCACTTATTAATATTTGGAGTTGAATATTGACTACTCCTCTGTTACTAATAAAATTTTTGGACCATCCAGAATGTATGGCATGTTAAGTAACATGGTATTCTATTAAATATTAAATATTACTGTTCTAATTATAGCGATTTCTTGATATGAACTATAAATAGCTTTTAATTTCAAAATGAGCAACTTCTTGATATAATATCACTATAAATAAATGAAATCTGTTTAATTATGAAGAGTTTGGGATTTAGGTTTTATTATAAGTCTATCCATGATGCTATACAGCTGTCTCAGTTTTTATTAAATCATTATTTACAGATTCCTGCATATGGTTTAAAAGAGTTGTACCATATTTGAATCATTTTTATTTTGAACACGTACCTGCAACCAAACTGGTGTTATATTCACAAATCCAAACTCTGTCCGAGCTCCACTGTCCTCAGATGTGTTCCCCTAGACCAGACAAAGCAAACTAGGAACAATAACGTCCTGCCAAGTGGGGGATTGTGATGACCCTGCTGAGAGTGCTATGGTGGCGCTTGAAAGTTTGTGAACTCTTAATTTCTAAATAAACACAAATAAAACATCATCAGGTGTTCACACACAATCCTAAAAATAGATGAAGAGAACCGAATGAAACAAATGAGACACGAATATTAGGCCTGGTCATTTATTTATTGAGGAAAATGATCCAGTCTTTCATATCTGGGCTGGAGGTTACCGTGGAAACCAGCCTTGTCATCAGAAGGTTGCCGGTTTGAGTCCCTGAACTGAAAGAACAGGACTGAAGTAGCCTTAACCAAGACACCTGACCCTCAGCTGCTACCTGGGCACCATGGATAGGGCTGGCCACTGCTCCTGGCACCTGTGTTCAGTAATGTGTGGGTGTTTTAAGTCTCTGGTCATTTCAAAGCTAGACTACTGCAACTCGCTCCTGGCTGTTCATCCTCTATGGGCCATCAGGCCCTGCAACTGGTCCAGGACGCAGCAGCTCATCTCATCTTCAATCTTCTGAAGTTCACCCACGTCACTTCACTGCTGCGCTCCCTTCCTGTCGCTGCCAGATCAGATTTAAAACTCTGAGGCCTACAAAGCCAAGAATGGACCAGCCCTTCCCTCCTTATGGCAATGGTGAAGAGTCGACCTGTACCTCGAGCCCTTCCAGCTTCAAGTACAGCTCGACTCGAACCACCATCCCTGAGGACTCATGGAAGACAAGCGTCCAGACTCCTCACTGTCCTGGCTCCCAGATGGTGGAATGAACTCCCACAGGGCGTCAGAACAGCGGAGTCTCTCGCGGTCTTCAAACGCAGACTGAAGACCCATCTCTTCGTAAAGCACTTAAGTGAGTGAGCTCTAGTAGAGGTGTAAGGTATATGTGTATGTACTTGTGTTGACCTTATAATGACCTTTTCTCCTCTATAGGTATGAGCACCGGGCTGGGGTTGCCAGGTAATGCTCTATTTGCTTCATATGTCTGTGTATTAATCTCTAGGTATCAGCACTGGCCCCCTGTTCGGGCAGTGTCAGCTCATGGTGAGATTTAGACTCTAGCCTTCCTGCACTAGCTGGAATATTATCCAACGGAACACTAAGCAGGGTTGTAAGTCGCTCTGGATAACAGCGTCTGCTAAATGCCTTAAATGTAAATGTAAATTTTTTTTCAGTTTTACTGCACAGATGGGTCAAATAATCTAAATATTGAAACTTGTGCTTTCAGTATCTGGTATGATGCTCTCGTGCCACAGTAACCACAGCTAAATGTTTCCGCTACCTGGTGATCCGTCCTGAACATCAGCTTGGAGGAATTTTATCCCATTCCTCCATACGGAGCAGCTCCAGCTCTGGGATGTTGGTGGCCTTCCTCCCATGAACTGCTCACTTTAGGGCCTTCCACGGCATTCCTATGGGATTAGGGTCAGGACTTCGACTCGGTCATTCCAGAACAGTAACTCTGTTCTTTTTTAACTGTTCTCGAGTAGAACGTCTTGCATGCTTAGTCGTGCTGTATGACCCACGTTCACTAATCCAGACCCCTGCATGCACTCCTAACCTGTTTCTAGAAGCGAATGAAAACAACACCACCATATCGCTAAAGAATATTTAATAAGTCATTTATTTTTACAACAGAGAAGATACAAGAATCCAATATAATTTCACCCAATATAAAATCCAATATAAAATCCAATATAATTATATCACGTATAAATGTACATACAGTCAAATATAAAAGTTAAAATATAAAAATAGAAAAGAAAAGAACATTGAGCTGTTAAAAAGCCAAGACTAGTAGAAAAAGATATACTGTGTTATAACACTGCCCCACAGGACACGGCCCACAGGACACTTCCCATAGGACACACGCCACAGAACACAGCCCACAGGACCCGGCCAACATGAAGCAGCCCACATCATACCTGCTCTGTGGTGGTCCTGTGGGGGTCCTGACCATTGAAGAACAGGGTAATACAGTACACAGAGAAACAGATGGACTACAGTCTGGACCTGTACACCTACATATGGACAGTGAAGCTGATATACTGGACACTGAGTGTAGATATGAGGAGGTGTGTTTAATGTTATGGTTGGTAATACTGTATAATACAACATGGTATGTTCTACAAAGAGCCTATTGTACATAGATACAGAGGAACAAATTCACACATGAAGTTATACATAAAATAAACTTTACAAAGAGCTATTCTGTATTTGCTTAGATTGGTAGTTAGTACATGGATCGGTTCAAATCTGAACAGTCATAGCTGCCTCAGGGACAGCCCCCTGGTACACCCATCATTTGAAAGCCTTGATAAAGTCAGGGTTCCAAGTTGTTAAGAAGGAAGAGTGATGGGGTGTGTTCTAGAAAGTTGATAACTGAGCTTAAATCAGAGCCATTAAGGATGAAAGGTGGACTCAAGCATCCTTTGAAAGACTGACCTATATTACCGGTTCTTTAATGATCTTTATTTTTAAGAGTGAAGAAATGTCATGTCCTTCTGAATCTAAATACGGAGTTCCTACCGATGCCATGCATAAGACTCCTTACTCATTGGCCTGCTTCACTCATCTCCTCAAACCCACCACTTCTGACCACTCTAAACAGGCAAGGCTGTACCCTGCCTACTGCCACTAGGGCGAGCTGCACCTCAGTGGGATGCCTACACCCTACAGTCACCTTCGGCTCACACTGGACACTGCTACCACTGAGAGCACAAGCTGGCACTTCTGAAGTCCACGCCACTATCCCTTGTGCTACAGGGATGGAGGACCTACTGAATTCTACTTTCGAGCTTTCGGGAGTAGGTATGAAAGAGTCCTGAAAGATAACACACAACACTCTAACAGCTGAAAGGCTCTGTTCTTATTTCCGGTAAGAGAAAGCAGGAAAGTGTGCATGTGAATTCAGTTAGACGACGTCTCCACAAGACGCGTTCCTCTCGCCATGATGCTCTGTTTAAAACTCACATCACATGAGGTCTGTAGAGATTCTGTAAAACAGAGAACATGACAGGATGATCGTAAGTCGTAAACCTGAGTTCACACAAGTGCACATGCTCTTCATATCTTTCAGCTATATTAACTTATATTTGGTGACTGACAGTTATGAACAGTTTTCTCTAAATCTGCCACTTACAACATTAAAACTGTTGGCTGCAAGCATCCATTACTTGCTACATTAGCCACATAGCTCTAGTTTAAAAGTGTAGACATCAGATGTGTTGATAAACTACATTTGGGACAAGGAGTAAATGATTTAATTTAAAAACATTTAAAAGAATGAATTTAGACAGACAGACTGTCCATACTTTACTGAGACCTGAATTCACCTAGTAGAATTCTAAATGTTGGTTGTTCTAGATCTAAATCTTTCACTTCTTTCTCAGTATCTGTGAATTACTGTGAGGCTCACAGATTTCAAAATTTAAATTTAAAAAGCTTTTAAAAGCTTTAAAAGACCAATAACTTACTCTAGTTTCTTCAGTCTCAATATTTTCTCCTTCACTAATTTATAGAGCTGCTCCATTCCTGACTCTCCCGGTTTATTGTAGCTGAGATCTAGCTCTCTCAGGTATGAAGGGTTTAATTCCAGAGCTTTGGCCAAAAATAAAAAGCCTTCTGATGTAATGCTGCTCTCGTGCAACCTGCAGAAAGAACTTACAGCTTAGATACTTCAGGGCGTCAACATAAATGACAAAACCAACTGTAATGATGTAACCAATGTTAAAGAACAAAGAACACACTTCAATATCTCGAGTTTACACTGTGGATTTGCCAGTAAATCAGAGAGCAGCTTCACTCCTGACTCCCTTGGTTTATTCCAACCCAAATCCAGCTCTCTCAGGTGTAAAGGGTTTTTCCTCAGAGCTGAAATCAGACAAGCATAGCTTTCCTCTGTAATGGAGCAGTCAAAAAGCCTGTGGAGAAAAGAGCACTCATCTTCAGTATAACCAAATTAATAAATAATACTTCAAATAATAAGTGTGTAAAAAACTGAGGTGACACCTGAAACATCAATCACCCGTTTCAAAAGATATGCAAGTCCTTGTTAAGTATGTACTTCCTTATCCCTGATGAAAATTAATGAAGTTATTATTCTTGGTTATTTTTACTTATGGATTAATATAATTAGTTATGAGTGTTGCAGCCTCCGAATTGTTCCGAAACTGTCCTGGTGTGACCATTACTCACTTCAGTATCTTCACTTTACATCGTGAATCTGCCAGTAGATCAGAGAGCAGCTTTACTCCTGACTGTCCCAGTTTATTTCTTCCAATATCCAAATGTCTCAGGTGTGAGGGGTTTGATTTCAGAGCTGAAGCCAGAGCAACACAGCCTTTGTCTGTCATACTGCAGTTATTCAACCTGCAAAAAAAGAGAAAATATATTTTAAAAATATATTAAATAAAATTATAATAATATATAATAATAATAATATTTAAAATAATATAAGTTTTTGGTGATATTATTAAAGATGAGCACAGCACAGTGACTTTAGAAGTGTGCAAAAGTGTTAGTGTAAACGATATACTGTTATAGTAATTATAAGGGGCCATGAATCTTCAAATATCCTGCCACTAAAGCAACAATAGTACTGGTTAACTATATTGTGAGAACCCAGCTTTTGGCAAATGGAGAATCATACTACTTATTTTGCAGGTAAAGCACAAAAAATGCAGACCAAAATATGCAGAAGCAAAAAGAAGATGTGTGGCAGAAAACATGAAGTGAAGGACAGGAAAGGGCGTGGGTCAGAGTTGGTTGTAATCTGCAACCTCACCACTAGAAGTCACACGTCACTCTTTTAAAAAGGCAATGCCCACCAAAGTTTAGACTTCTGTTGCTCACTATTACATCTTCCCCAGGTTGCCTAATTTTGGATTATTTTTTATTTATATAATGTTTGAGTAAGAAACTTAGACAGAAAAGGTCTGTGGTAACTAGGCTCAATTTGGAAAATAAGCTCACCTCAGAGTCTCCAGTTTACATTGCGGGTTCCCCAGTGCTGCAGAGAGCAGCCTCACTCCTGAATCCTGCAGATTATTCTTGCTGAGGCGCAGTTCCCTCAGATAAAAGGGATTAGAACTGAGAGCTGAGGCGAGAACTGCACAGCTTTCCTCTGTGAGATTACATTCACCAAGTCTGGGAGACAAATCATTTTAGAGCAGTGTTAGTTTTTCTGAGTACATGTTATTGATCTTGGGTACATAATACAACAGTGATGATCTCACCTGAGTATCTCCAGCTTACAGTGTGGACTCCCAAGTCCAGCAGAGAGCAACATCACTCCTGAGTCCTGCAAGTCATTGTTACTCATATCCAACTCTCTAAGACTACAGGCGTTTGAGCTGAGAACTGATGCCAGAGGTCCACAGCTTCTCTTTGTGAGGTTACTCTCGGCCAAACTATGGGAACAATATCAAAGCGTACTTAAACAGACACAGTTCAAATTCACTTTTCTAACTAGGTAACAGAGCAGTCCCATCCTTAATATGAACTGCTTAAAATGTTAATTAAGAATTTTTATTTTTCCAACAATTAAATCTCCCTGAGCCTAGTTTTAAAGGCAGGTTATATGGATACATTTATGTATTCTCTCAGATGTAGCACTTACAGCTAGACGTACTGGTTGGTGGAGAGGCCTATTGGTTGTTACTCTAGGAAATATAAAATGAAAAAAAAAAACCCAACAAAACAAAACACTTACAAAGCCTTTTTAGATGCTTGGACCACTGGCAACAACTTCAGCAAACATCCTTCTGTTGATTCATAATTCCATAGCTTAAATTCCTCCAGCTCCTCGGCTGTGTTTAGGATCACAAACACCAGAGCAGACCACTGGGCAGCAGAGAGGTCAACTCCATGGAGGCAGTGATGCTTTCCTCTGCTAAAGTATTTTTGGACTTCTTGCATCAAAGAATGATCATTTAGTTCATTCAGACAGTAGAAGAGGTTGATGGACTTCTCTTGGACTGGGGCATCTTGGATCTTCTCCTTTATGTACGTGATTATATCCTCATGGCTATAGCTTTCTTTCTGCGTCAGCAGGCTTTGCAAGGGAGCTTGATTGGACTTTAGCGAGAGACCAAGAAGGAAGCGGAGGAAAAGGTCCAGGTGTCCATTCTTACTCTGTAAGGCCTTGTCAACGGCACCCCTGAGAAAATCAGACATTGTGGTCTTCTCTGAGAAGCCTAAGAAGCCAAGAGCTGGGTTCGTCTTGTTGACGAAGGACAGAAATGCATACAGAGCTGCCAGATGTTCCTGAACAGTGAGGTGTACAAAGCTGTACACCTTCTTCAGGTGCAGTAGATTTTCTTCTATGAAGATCTGGGTGCAAATCCCTGAGTACACTGAAGCTTCCTCAGCATCAATGCCACACTCTCTTAGGTCTTCCTCATAGAAGATCAGGTTGCCTTTGTCCAGCTCTTGAAAAGCCAGCTTTCCCAGTGCAAGGACACTCTTGCTGATCTGGTCAGGATCAGAGCCAGTCCTTTCCAAGTACTTCTGCCTCCTGTGTTTGGCCTGATAGATCAGAAAGTGACTGAACATTTGAGTCAGAGTTTTTGGGATCTCTCCACTCCCTGCTTTACCCAACATTCTCTCCAGGACTGTAGCTGAAATCCAGCAGAAAACTGGCATGTAGCACATGATGTAGAGGCTCCTTGAGGACTTTACATGTGTGATGACTTTGTTAGCCAGGGTCTTATCACTGATTCTCCTTCTGAAGTACTCTTCCTTCTGTAGATCGCTAAACCCTCTGATCTCTGTAACCTGATCAACACATTCAAATGGGATCTGACCGGCTGCTGCTGGTCGAGAGGTTATCCAGAGAACAGCAGAGGGAAGAAGAGTCCCCTTGATTAGGTTGGTCAGCAGAACGTCTACTGAGGTTGACTCTGTTACGTCAGATACGGTCTTGTTGTTTTGGAAGTCTAGAGGAAGTCGAGACTCATCCAGACTATCCAAGATGATCATGACTTTGTACTGATGATATTCTTCAGCCGTTAATTCTTTTATGTCTGGAAAAAACTGACAAAGAAGGTCAATCAAACTTAGAGGTTTCCCCTTCATCAAGTTTAACTCCCTGAAAGGAAGTGGGAACACGAAGTCCATGTCCTGGTTTGCTTTCTCTTCAGCCCAGTCCAGAATAAACTTCTGCACAGACACTGTTTTCCCAATTCCAGCAATGCCTCTGGTCAGCACAGTTCTGATGGGTCTGTCATGTCCAGGTAAGGGTTTAAAGATGTCATTGCATTTGATGGGTGTGTCCTCCGCTGCTGCCCTCATTGAGGCTGATTCAATCTGTCTCACCTCATGTTCATCATTCATTTCTCCACTTCCACCCTCTGTGATAAAAAGCTCTGTGTAGATCATGTTGAGAAGAGCTGAAGTCCCCTGCTTTGAGATTCCTTCATTAATGATCTGGCATTTCTCCTGCATTCTGGATCGAAACTTCTTCTGACATGCAAATGTCTGTTCTGATGAGAAGATGAAGTGGTTCTCTGGCCCCTGAAATATGAAACATGAAATTAAGACATAAATAATAACACAGACATATCAGAATATTAAAACCATCTATGTGTATCTACACCTACTGTCCTCTCATCTTATCAGCTCCACTGAACATACAGGAGAACTCCACTCACACCAGCACAACACACACTAACACACCACCACCACGTCATTGTCACTCCAGGGCTGAGAATGATCCAACACCCACATACTACCTGCTCTGTGGTGGTCCTGACTTACTACAGACATGTTGCAAAAGCTAGATGTCCTATAAAAGCTAGAACCTTTGATAACCAGTGTGCATACCTTCTGTGTGGTGTCTGAGCGTCTCTGCTGAACACTTTAGGCAAAAAATACAAATAAAGAAAGTTTATTAACATTACTAAACTCAGAAATGGAATTTTTTATATTTGGGGAAACTCCATTCATTATGTAGATACATTCACCCCTCAACACTGTTTGTGCAGGCTGTAACAATTAACACTGCTTGTTTGTTTATTTGTTCTGGACGTAGTACACAAACCACATAGCTGGGTTCAAGTAGAGATCCCCAAAGTAAACTCCTCCTCCAGTCCCTTTAGACCTCCACTGGAGTAACGGTACTAAAGTATGTACCTTCAGATGTCCTTAAGTATGGAGAGTACCAGTACTAAAGTATGTACCTTCAGATGTACTTAAGTATGGAGAGTACCAGTACTAAAGTAAGTACCTTCAGATGTACTTAAGTATGGAGAGTACCAGTACTAAAGTATGTACCTTCAGATGTACTTAAGTATGGAGAGTACCAGTACTAAAGTATGTACCTTCAGATGTACTTAAATATGGAGAATACCAGTACTAAAGTAAGTACCTTCAGATGTACTTAATTATGGAGAGTACCAGTACTAAAGTATAAACCTTCAGATGTTCTTAAGTATGGAGAGTACCAGTACTAAAGTATGTACCTTCAGATGTACTTAAGTATGAAGAGTAACAGTACCAAAGTATGTACCTTCAGATGTACTGAAGTATGGAGAGTACCAGTACTAAAGTATGTACCTTCAGATGTACTTAAGTATAGAGAGTACCAGTACTAAAGTATGTACCTTCAGATGTACTTAAGTATGGAGAGTAACAGGAGTATGGTTTATTACGGCTCTAATGTCCTATTATCATTTCTGAAACAGGACTCTTCATCAGCTCAGTGTAGGTGAAGAGACTCTAGTGTCTCTCAGTCCCCCAGTCTTTACTAGAAGCTCATTCATTAGTCTGACCCTGACGTCTATTCACATCATCATCAGCACGGAACACTGAAGGAGAACAGGTTCCGTTAGCTAGAACAAAGCTAGACCAACACGCTACTTACAGTACACTAACGCATCACACTTACTGAGTTACTGTACACCAACACACTACTTACAGCACACTAACACATTACACTTACTGAGTTACTGTACACCAACACACTACTTACAGCACACTAACACATTACACTTACTGAGTTACCGTACACCAACACGCTACTTACAGCACACTAACACATTACACTTACTGAGTTACTGTACACCAACACACTACTTACAGCACACTAACACATTACACTTACTGAGTTACCGTACACCGACACACTACTTACAGTACACTAACACATTACACTTACTGAGTTACTGTACACCAACACGGTACTTACAGTACACTAACACATTACACGTACTGAGTTACTGTACACCGACACACTACTTACAGTACACTAACACATTACACTTACTAAATTACTGTACACCGACACGCTACTTACAGTACACTAACACATTACACTTACTGAGTTACTGTACACCAACACACTACTTACAGTACACTAACACATTACACTTACTGAGTTACTGTACACCGACACGCTACTTACAGCACACTAACACATTACACTTACTGAGTTACTGTACACCGACACGCTCTTTACAGTACACTAACACATTACACTTACTGAGTTACTGCACACCAACACACTACTTACAGTACACTAACACATTACACTTACTGAGTTACTGCACACCAACACACTACTTACAGTACACTAACACATTACACTTACTGAGTTACTGCACACCAACACACTACTTACAGTACACTAACACATTACACTTACTGAGTTACTGCACACCACTGATGTTAGGGTGTAAATCTCACCTTGCTTCAGTACATGAGTCCTCCTTTTTGAAGTGAAGTGGAACATCCAAAGATGTGTCACTCCTCATGGACGCACAGCTGGGCTCTGGTGGATCTGATTTCTCTTTCTGAAACAAGCTAAATACATGGAACATGTTTGTATCTCGGTGCTTACAGAGTGGACTAGTTGCCCAAAGTACTAAAGACAAACACATGACCACTATAGACAACCACCCACCGGCTACTTCACCTCCACCTCCCTGTTTCTACACACTGTTTTGTACTGTATCAGCTCCACTGAGCATACAGGACACTCTGTAGGTGTACAGGTCCAGACTTCCAGGTGCAGTCCATCTGTTTCTCGGTATACTGTATTACCCTGTTCTTCAATGGACCTTCCTCACAATCTCTGCATCATCACATCCAGCCATGAGTAGTAGCGTTATCGAACTTCCTCCGGCACCGTTTGCTGGTTTTCAGCGTCCCTCAAAAAACTTTCTTTTCAACATGGACGAAAGGCTAGTTTGAAAATCTAAATACATTTGAACCCTGTGTGACCAGGTGCGTCTGCCGCTTAGACACTCCTACCTTGCTGGTCCACCTTGTAGATGGACAGTCAGAGACGATAGCTCATCTGCTGCTGCACAGTGCAGTGTTGGTCATCCTCTAGTTCTTCATCATTGGACACACGACGCTGCCCACAGGACGCTGCCCACAGGACGCTGCCCACAGGACACTACCTAGAGAATGCTGTCCACAGGACGCTGTTGGCTGGATAGTTCTGGTTGGTGGACGATTCTCAGTCCAGCAGTGACACTGAGGTGTCCAGCAGCACTGCTGTGTCTGATCCACTCACACCCACACCACACACACGAACACACCACCACGTCAGGGTCACTGCAGTGCTGAGAATGATCCACCACCCACATCATACCTGCTCTGTGGTGGTCCTGTGGGGGTCCTGACCATTGAAGAACAGGGTAATACAGTACACAGACACGCTAATGAGACCTGCCCACATGTTTTGGAGAACTAGGCCGTGACGTCACTATCTGGATTATATCTATGTGTGTGGTAAAGCTGCGCTGTGTATGTTTTGAGAATTTGGAGCCCTATCTGGTGGACATCTTCACAGCATAATGCTGATTTTGAGGTATTTGAGACCTAAATGTCGAGCCTTCGTTTTGAAGATCTTCTTTTACATGTGACGTAAATACGTAATCATGTATGACGTGGAGTGAAAACCCCCCAAACTGATGCCCCTGTTTTCCTTATATCTTATAATGCACATATCTTACATAATGCACCTTGGTACAAACCAGTGTGGGATCATTAGGATGACTCAAAGACCCTTTAAAGTTTGTAGCTGAATGTTTTGTTTTGGTACAGAAGAAGTCGTCTAATTTTCATGGTACAAATTTGCTAACATAAATGCCAACTTCATTTACAGTCCTTAGATTTCAGGATTGGGGAACATCTTGAGCAGTTAGGGGTCATATTTCTCAAAATATGGACATTCTGGTTGAAGACCTTGGGTTAAAAAAAAAACGTTGTGGAGTGAACTTCTGAGGTAATGGTAACAACACCTAGTCTGGAGAGGTATAGAAAGGCAGAAGGGGCATGACATCACCTCCTGAAACACTGGAAGCTCCGTACCATATGGTTAACATTGAATTCAATGCGGCCAGGAGAACCCTCTTCAGCACACACCTGACAATAAAGCCTGGAGCCTTTGATCTAGAACCCAGCGTCGGACGGTTTGGTTTATGAGTCACTAAGTCTCAACGTTCCCTTTCACATGGAGTCCCTGTATTGGTTCTTGTTCTTGGTTCCTCAGTTTGTTTCGGTTTTTGAACATGGACAGGAACACATTGCTTGGCTCTGCTGCACGCTTTGTCATACCTGCCAATCTGGACTTGATGAAACCTACTCACAGATTAAAGCACCCCGTGACTTTATTTATACACACTAATAAAACTATTACCCATGAGTCCGTCCTCGGCCCAACTCTGAAGATTCCTCTTCCCGGAATTTAAATGGAGCATTCATCGACTGGTCACACTGCATAGACACACAGTTGGGTTCAGGCACACCTACTCTCTGCTTCTGAAAGGGACTAAACAGAAACCAGAATGAATAAGCAGATGCACTTCTGTTTTTACCATGATGTGAATAATGTTCGACAGACACATGCACTGATATTAGAACATGACTTTTAGAGTGCTTCTATCAACAGAGCTAATACCTTACGGTTAAACATTTCATACAATGAGATTTTCACCTCTTATTCTGGAAAGACTCATCGTCTTCTTCAGATGAACTCATTTTGAAGACCTTCTGATCTTTCAACAGTTTGCGTCCAGCCTACAACACACAAACAACCACTGATTTGGGGTTAGCAGTATGGCCAGATCCTAAAAACTCCCACCAGTTTAAGATAGCATGTTTCATACGTAGCATGTTTCATATGTAGCACGTTTCATATGTAGCATGTTTCACATAGCATAATTCATTTATAGCATGTTTCATATGTAGCATGTTTTATATGTAGCGTGCTCATTTATAGCATGTTTCATACGTAGCATGTTTCATATGTAGCATGTTTCATACGTAGCATGTTTCATACCTAGCATGTTTCATATGTAGCGTGCTCATTTATAGCATGGTTCACGTAGCATGTTTCATATGTAGCCTGTTTCATATGTAGCGTGTTTCACATAGCATGTTTCATATGCAGCATGTTTCATATGTAGCATGTCTCATATGTAGCATGTTTCATATGTAGCGTGCTCATTTATAGCACGTTTCATATGTAGCATGTTTCATATGTAGCGTGCTCATTTATAGCATGTTTCATATGTAGCATGTTTAATATGTAGCGTGTTTAATATGTAGCATGGTTCACGTAGCAGGTTTCATATGTAGCATGTTTCAGGTAGCATGAGTTATATAAGTTAGCATGCCTGAAGTCTGGATACATAAACCCATCTGTGTACGTTTACATTTACTCTTTTAGAACCATCTTTAATCAGATTCGGATCCAACACCGTGCATTAGCCCTGACTCGGGTGTTTAGTTGGGGCTGCTGAAAGTAAAAGCAGGACATATGTGATTAACACTGCATATCTATGTGCGCTGCTCTCTCTGGAACCTTTAGCAAGCTTTTAGCCATCTGAAATGTCGTACCTTCCGCACTTCTAGCTCAAAATGGAGCACAGTAATGAGCCACGAAATCTGGATTATATCTGTGTGTGTGGTAAGGCTGCGCTGTGTATGATTTGTGGATCTGTAGATCTATCTGGTGGGAATCTTTACAGCTTAATGCTGATTTTGAGGTATCTGAGACCTAAACGTTGAGCCAGGCCTTCTTTTTGACGACCTTCTTTTTGCATGTGACATAAATAAGTAAACATGTATGACGTGGTGTGAAAACCCCCCAAACTGATGCCCCTGTTTCCTTTCTGTGTCAGTTAGTCTGCTGAGTTTTATAACTTTCTTCATATCTTATAATGCAAGATTGTGGGCCAGAAGAAGAAGTCTGATTTTCATGGTACAAATTTCCTAGCATGGCAAGCTAAGTTAGCCAAAAGCAAATATGGTCTACATCTGCCATTTACAGCATGAACTGATGGCAGAGGAAGAAGCCAGATGCAGTTACCAGAACCCAGCCTGGTCACTGTCGTTTGGGGGCCACATCTCAGCTACCACCGCTGTCAGACCTGATCCACCATTCAAAACCCCTACTACACAAACCAGACCGTTACACCCACTTCCCTGTCGGGTGGAGGAGCAAACATATGCATCCCCGCCTTTGACTTCCAGCTGCAGACTGCTGTGTTGACAGAATATGAATTCCTGTTTATGAGCCTACAGAGACTGAAACGTCCATCAGGTTTACCACACTGTGAAGAAGACCTACTTTAATGTAAAGTAGTATGTGCTTTAATTTAAACCTAAATTAACCTTAAAATAAATAAATAAATACAATTAGGTCAACCTACAAATAAATAGATAGATAAATAAATTAATTAAGAATAATAAGATGTTCAGTGTAATTGCACATAGGCTGATAGAGTAACTTCCTTTCAGTTTGGTAGGGGCTCCTCTCCATAAACCCTACCAGTGTTTTAGCGTTAAAGTTCAAATAAACAGTAAATAATTCGTAACTACGGCTCGACAGGGTTAAAGCTGCAGCAGGCTCCGCTCTGTCTACTTCAGGGTGGTGTTATTGTTTGCAAACATGATCTGGTCACATGGCCATTAAAGAAAGTGAAAGTAGCACCTGGTTTACCAGTGCTTCAGTGTTATTGTGTGCATTGGCCAAGCAGAACTTTGCACAGAACCATGCTGAACTTTGCACACAGAACCAAGCAAAACTTTGCCCACAGAACCAAGCAGAACACTGCACCAGAACCATGCTGAACTTTGCATATAACATGCAGAACTTTGCACACAGAACCATGCAGAAATTTGCACACAGAACCAAGCAGAACTTTGCATAACATGCAGAACTTTGCACACAGAACAAAGCAGAACTTTGCACACAGAACCAAGCAGAACTTTGCACACAGAACCAAGCAGAACTTCGCACAGAACCAAGCAGAACTTTGCATAGAACCAAGCAGAACTTTGCATAACATGCAGAACTTTGCACACAGAACCTAGCAGAACTTTGCATATAACATGCAGAAATTTGCACACAGAACCAAGCAGAACTTTGCACACAGAACCAAGCAGAACTTTGCATAACATGCAGAACTTTGCACACAGAACCTAGCAGAACTTTGCACACAGAACCTAGCACAACTTTGCACACAGAACCAAGCAGAACTTTGCATAACATGCAGAACTTTGCACACAGAACCTAGCAGAACTTTGCACACAGGACCTAGCAGAACTTTGCACACAGAACCCAGCAGAACTTTGCACAGAGGACCTAGCAGAACTTTGCACACAGAACCTAGCACAACTTTGCACACAGAACCAAGCAGAACTTTGCATAACATGCAGAACTTTGCACACAGAACCTAGCAGAACTTTGCACACAGGACCTAGCAGAACTTTGCACACAGAACCCAGCAGAACTTTGCACAGAGGACCTAGCAGAACTTTGCACACAGAACCCAGCAGAACTTTGCACAGAGGACCTAGCAGAACTTTGCACACAGAACCCAGCAGAACTTTGCACAGAGGACCTAGCAGAACTTTGCACACAGAACCTAGCACAACTTTGCACACAACTCTCTGGGAGAACCAGTCAATGTGTTTGTGTTCAGCAGCTGTGTGTCTAACCGAGCAGCGCTTCCTGCTGTGTTCACTCCGGAGATGATCTCGACAAGCTCCAGAAACCAGAGCTCCTCTCCCCCTCTCCTCCTCTCCTCCTCTCAGAGGAAAGTCTTTATTCTACAGAACCCTTTAGAACAGACTTACCTTTTTCTCTCCTGTGCTGCTTCTCCAGGGTCTGTGTTCTCCCTTACTCAACTCTGTTTACATTCGACAGTTGTACTGCCCCGCCCATCCTCCTCCCGCCACCGTTACACAACCCATGTTTTCACCAAGCTGTTCGACTTTGTTTACGCTGGGTTGGGCCACAGTCACGAAACTGTACACGTGCGTGTCAACTCAGTCCTGTGTAGAGGACAGGGGCAGGCTGTTCTAGACTCAGAGCTACAGTGGAACAGTCACCACATCTTCAGCTTTAATGCTCTATGTAATATTTACCAGGATAAGAAATCTCTGATAGAGAAGTCTGGTCAGCTCTTCTATGCATGAATGGATTTAGTGACTCTTTAAAATAGACTGCTTTAATGAATTATGTTTATAAAGAGAAATTATTCTGCTATATAAGCAGGTACTTTTGAAGTATATAGTAAGATCATTTGGTACAGAGTACAGTGGTACAGTGTTGTTGATTTAGATGTTTATCTTATTGGTCTAATAATCTTCTTATAACAGAATATTGTAATGAAATACTTACTGAAGTACTGAAACACTGTATCTATACTAACACGCCTGTGAAGCCTCTGTTCTGACCGAAACAACAACTTTCCCAAGGGTACCATCAAACCTCCAGCTTTCAAACTTCCTTTTTAACAGTCCACTGTTATTGAGATTCCGGGGTTCGCCACTAGAGGTCTCTGTTTCCCAGTATTAATATTAGTCTGACTTTCTGAATATTCCTCTGATTACACAGGTAATCATGTGTTCTTGATGAGGTCTTAGTACAGCATCTCCTGCTCTGCTGCATGTATATCACCACTGTCCAAACAAAAACAAGTCTCCAAAATCCCAGCTTTACAGGAGACTTTACTGAATTCAGTTCCAGTTCCAGTCAAAACCACCTTAAATAGTGTTCATAAAGTTATCATAACATATATATAGTTTACACTTCACCAACTAAATATACTCTCATCATTACAGAACAGCTGCAGTGTGGGAATGCTGTTGGGAAGGAAGATAAAGGTGACCAGGATCAATAACTGATGATAAATTTAGACTGATATGATCAATATTTATTGAGCTACACATACAGAAGTTTGTCTCTCAGTTTGGCGCCGGGCCGCCGTGTTTGCTAACCCAACACGCCAGACGTCTCGGTATGGAGCTGTAGAGGTTCCTGATGGAGTCCTGTGGTAATCCATCCCATGCAGCTTGAACATCCTCACACAGTTCCTGCAGATGGTGTGGTAGGGGTGGAGGTGGAGGGACACCAGGTCTTCTGGACGTGTGACAACAGACCATTCATCTTGGTGCTGACCACGGTGCCTCCACACACGGATTCGTTGGGCGTCTCCACCAAGACTAAAGCGGGACTCGTCACTGAAGATGACCCGTTGCCATTCTGAGTCACTCCATGACAGTCTGGTACGACACCACTGCAGTCTTTGGTGACGGTGACGTGGTGTTAAGGACAGGCGTGGTAACGGTCTGTGTGCATGTAGTCCTGCGCGGTGCAGCCGTCTGCCGATGGTGCTGCACTAACTACACTGCTCGCTGGATGTCTGTAGTGGTGTTGGGTCAGTCAGGTACAGAGATAAGAGCGGGCCTTGGTTGTGGCACTGTTTGTCGATGTAGGTGTTCTTTTGATGATGAGTGTAAGTAATTAAGATCTATTTATAAAGCTTGGGGACTACTTTTGACCCCACAGCGCCCTGCAGCATGTATCCCTCCACCATGAATGGAGTTTAAGGCTGAGATCTTCTCCACACTATCATAAACAGCGTCTCAGACATATTATTCAGAACCACCTCATGTAGGAACTTTATGGAAGTTACCTTCACCACCACTGGGAGCAGTTATGACTCTTTCACACCAAAACCACTCACTCTGACTCACTCTGTTTATATTAGTCAATCATGTAAAAGCCCCTCTGGAATTCCCCTGTCACTACCACACTGCACTCTGAGGACTCCTTAGTCCTGTATGTGCGCTTCTCTCTATCTCTCAGTTTTCTTCTGTTCTTTCCCTTGTGGGATGGACTTGATGGTGGGGGAGGGGCTTATGGATCCTGTGATTGGACAATGCATGGACCATGCACTCTGTGAGCTGCTTGTGCCTCTCCTCTCTCTCTCTCTCTCTAGTAGCCCTGGTACCCAGTCCACCTCTAAGTTGCATGGTCTGTAGTCTGGGTCCTGTTTCCCTGCACTGTATACCAGATGCTACAACATTCTCCAATGTAAGTTGGGAGTTCAGTATGAGTATATGACTCAGGAGTCCATTAGGCATACTAGGGGTTCACAATGGAGGCAGCAGGCTCATAAAACCATCCAGGAGGATCCAGATCAATAGACAGGCAAAACAGGTTACTAGGTATGTTAGGAAGCGAGTCCAGCGGGCTTACTTACAACAGCTTATCTACAACCACAACTCTGTACACCCCTGAACCCTCAGATCTGCATGTTTATGATTCCTGATGGACCTTTCCCAGTTTTCCTCTGAACGTTATATTTTTCTTACAGTTTTAATCTTTTATGAGAGTAAAGACAATATAGTCGCAGTGAATTTGAATATATGTTGGTTAATCAGGGAAATAAACTCAGGCTCTACTTTTTATGAGATTTAAATGAATCCAGACTTTCAGATAGTAGCATGCTCTATCACTCCTCCTGCACTACAGTCGTTTCCGCAGAACTTACGGTTTATGGATATGGAAATATAGCAACTGTAGTGTAAATGGATAACTAGGACTTAAACAGGGATATGTAAAGAACAGAGAGACAGTAAAACAGACACAGACCGCTGTGACCATAACAGACACGTCTAACCCCTATCTATTCTCGGTTAAGCCTGTGTGTCAGAAAGAGAACCTGTTTAGATGCTACATACGATTAAAGACCTGCTACCTTCAGAAATGCATCCTCCTTTGATGTGTATAGGTGTGTGTATATATGGTGTATATATTTAGGGTTATATAGACTGAGAATTATATAAGTGCTGTTCTCAGCGCTGTTGAGTGCTATGTAACAGCTGAGATCATGCATAAACTTGAGCCCATAACTCAAACTACTAATCTGAGTGGTGGTGAAGGTAACCAGACGTCCCCCTCTAAAAGCTCCCTACAGGAAGTTCCTACATGAGGTGGTTCTGAATACGCTGCCTGATGTCTGAGACACCGTTTATGATAGTGTGGAGAAGATCTCAGCCTTAAACTCCATTCATGGTGGAGGGATACATGCTGCAGGGCGCTGTGAGGTCAAATAGTCCCCCAAAGGAACTTAGTATTTCCAGGTTTTCCAGATTTTCATCATCAACATTCCATACACACTCAGAAGACTCAGAGTGTAGGTTCACTGGTGGTTCTAGATAGTCAGTAAAGTGTCTATATGTGTGTTCTAGACATGGAGAACCCTGGTTCCCGTCACCACCACTGCAAAACTGAACCCAATGTTAATTTATTTTTTCTGTTAATCTAAAGTGATTTAATTCACTCATCCTTTCTGTAACTTAACGCACATAATCCAGCTCTTACAGTTAAAATGCAAACACGTGAACACGAGAAGGCATTCCATGCAAATTCCCGATACACATCAGATTGGGACAGTCTTATAAGTACCTCAGAGCACTTGAGGGGTCAGCAGCGGCTTCTACCTGATCGAAGGTAAGTATGATGATTTTATGTGTTTCTTAAAGAGAACTAGCAGATGAACGATTTCCTGAATGCGGAATTTCACTGTTTTCAAAAAAAAAAGTAGGGATTCAGAGCAAGACACATGCTGTCTTTAACTTGACTTGATGTCTTGGCGAGAGAATAGCAGTCAGGACTTCCACGTCTGTACAGTACTATCTATT